>JBBMEF010054500.1:0-12346 GCA_037832685.1 Sicyos baderoa
TAATAGACTCCATCAATAGTGTTTGATAGAGTCTATCAAAAAAAGTTGCTATATTTGCAAATATTTTCAAAAAGTTGTTATTTACTCAATTTTTTTGCCTTATTGTAATATACATACAAATTCCCCATATATTAACATATGCAAGGAATATACAACAAAATTACAAAAATGCCCTCCAATTAATAATTATGGAAGAAATTGTATAATTTTAAAAAGAGAAGATTTATTACACCATTTTACTGCACTAACAATAATATCATACCATATTTCTATAGTTAATTTCGATGCGACCATTCCGCTCCAACTATGAAAATACTTCCCATCACCCAATTTATCTTCAATAATCCAATTAACTTGCCACTCTATTTTATTTTTGCCTTTTTCGTTCAAGTTGGTACAAATCACACTTTGGCGACTCATATATATATATGATCTAAACATAAAGTCCCCCCATTATTTTATACACGGATATTCAAACATTATTGACATGTTATATGGTGTTGATTTGTCACAAGAAATCATATCCTGTGATAGTATACGAAGATGCCAAGGAAACCGGCCTAGCAATGACTTGGATGATAATGAACTTTTTAATTATTATCAATTTTTGGTTTTTTTTTTCTTTTTTTTAATGCAATTTGTGATTATAATATTTTTTCAAAAAAAAAAATTGTTATATTATATTATTTTTGTCAATTTCATGTGGGGTTTTGCATTTAATGGCACACGTGCGTGGCAATTCTTTCAATTTTCCCAAAATACTTTGTGTCGATGATTGGAAACATATATGGCTATTCTTTTCTTCCTTTGTTTCCCCTCTTCACTTTATTATTTTTATCTACCTCTATAACTTGCATTATTTCTGTTTTTGAGCCGGCTCATGTGTACTTTGACTAATGTCACAACATATACTATCCAACCCTATAATATATGGATAAAATTTCTTAAAAAATTAATTTTTTAATAAATAGTTATTATTGATTGAAATCATCGCCTTCAACACCTTAAAACTCTTTTTGGCTACAAGACAATTTTATAATGAATAACTTGCATTATTATTGTAGGCCATCCCTTGAATTGCGATTTTGTGTGTTCGCTCTTTTCCACCATACAAGGATTTTTCAAACCCACCTTTGGTTTCTTTCCATATTATTTTTTATTTCAACTGTAAAATGTGTTTAATCATTTACTTTAAGATGCAATAGTAAAATAAATTCAAAAAAAATTAAGTCCATTTGATAATTATTTTGTTTTTAGTTTTAATTTTTGAAATTTAAGTCTACAACAACTTTATTATTATATATTTTTTTTAACTTAAATATCTACATTTTATCTATAAAAGAAATAAACTAAAATTTGAAAACAAAAAAAAGTAGTTTTCAAAAACTTGTTTTTGTTTTAGAAATTATTTGGTTAGTATTCACATACTTTCTTAAGTAAAGATTGATACATTATAGGAAAGATGGAATATATAGTAGAAAATTTAAGTATAAATAAACTTAAATTCAAAAATAAAAAACTAAAAACTAAAACCCGTTTGATAATTATTTGGTTTATTAAATTATTATTATTATTATGATTATTATTTTTAATGTAAAATAAATCTTAATCCCTATGTTGTTTAAAATTAAAAAAACAAAAACAAAATCCTTTGATTCATACAAATCTTGAAACTTAGTTATTTTTGGTACATACAACTAATACTCACGAAATTATTCAAATTAATTTACCCATTTTTCAATATATTGTCATCTAAAAGTAGAGCTGTGTCAATAAAAAAAATATTTGTGGAAGAGTAACTACAAGGACACAAACCCTACCATGGGAAGGCACGTGCATTGTGCTTTGAATGTTGTGAAACTTTTGATGTTATGTGGGGCAAAATGAGAATGGTAGCAAGGGCTAGAAGGATATTGAGTATTCAACCCATTTGGATTTAAATATGAGGCAGCTTAGTTATTTCGACATCTTCACTTGTTTTATGAAAATTTCCTATATTTTTAGCTCTTCATTATAATTGTAACACATTTTTTAAAATAATTCGTTCATAACATATTTTACCTAAAATTTTTATTCTACCCTCGTTAAACTTCTATCGGTTCAATTGATAGACTTTATATTTCTGTCAGTTCAACTAATAGGCTTCTATCAATTCAACGGGTAGACTTTAGACTTCTATCAGTTCAAAATGATAGACTTCTATCGATTTTGAGTAAATGAACCGTGCAATTAATCATTTTTGTGCCTCAAATGAATAAGTTTGAAAATTGTGCTATACATGAAATTGTTTTATTTTTTTTTAATATACATTCAAAATTCTTTGATTTTTTTTTTTTTAAAATACCATTTTGATCCCTCAACTATCATGATAGTTTTATTTTTGTCTAATTTTAATCCCGAACTTAAAAAAGTTTAAGATTGATTCCTAGGGTTAATTTGAAGTTAGTTGTCTATTAAAATGGATGAAAAAGATTTTCTCTCTCTTCTCTCTCATCCCTATTATTTTCACTCTCCTCAACACCACTCCTGTACAAGAAAATTCAGCAAATTGGGGATATAATTTCTGAGAGAGGAAATAATAGTGATGGGAGAGAGAAATTTTTTTGATCCATTTTAATGGACAATTAACTCCAAATTCATCGTTGAAAAACAAAATATTAGATAATTGAAATTTAAGTGGTCAAAAAGAAATAATCATAATAGTTGAGAGACAAAAATAATATTTAAGTTTTTCATTTTTTAAACGCAGTGTTACTTTTCGTTTAATAAAAGAGATAAAACAAGAGAGGAAATTGTTTTCGAAAATTTTAAAACTTCCCCAATGGTCAAAATGGGGGCCTAGGCTCACTAATTTTGGTAGCTTTTTCTAGTCTATGAAGATATGACTTTATTTTTGGAGGGCCTATCTTATAAGATTGGCAAGGATAAGCGTTATGAAGTGTATTTTTTATTTAGAGTATATGGAACTCTAGAAATTTATGCATTAACAATAATATGTTCAAGGAGTTTTATAATCTTCGAGACTTGATTGATAGGAATATTAACTTTCATTGCTCCAAGGTACAACACAGCATAAGAGTGGCAGGGGATGAAAAATGGACTGTTCCTCTCATGGTTGTTGGAAGTTAAACATTGATGCATTCATGTCATTTTCAACCGATGAGAGGGTATCGGGTGGATTGTTCGTGATTGGAAAAGAGCCTTCAAATTAGTTGGGTATATTATGAGAGCCTAGAATTGGATGTACAAGATTATTTTTGTGTGTGTTATTAGTTAGAATAATTGATTTTAGTTAGGTTGTTAAATACGTTTTAACTAAGTGTGAGTTGGTTTTCTGCAGTGTAAAAACCTTTTATATTCAGAGGGTTATTCATTCATTTTTTCAATCAATGAGGAAAAGGATTTCTTGTTCTATTTCTCTCTCAAGTCTTTCTATTTCATAATATGGTATCAAAGCTCTAAAGAAGGTTTCACAACCAAGAAAGATTATGGGATCTCTTTTTCCTCATGGGTTCTTCACCATAAACAAGCGGTCTTGACCTAGCTTTGGCGAATATAATAGAGAAGATCGTCAACATAGGAAATACAATTTTCACAGTGAAATTGGATGAACATAACTTTCTTCTATGGAAGTTGCAGATCACTACAGCACTTCGCGGACATGGATTACTCAAATTCTTGAAAGAAGAAAAAGAGATTCCAGCCAAATTTCTGAGTACAACAAGTTCGTCCAACTCGGGAGAAGAAAAAATGGTGAATCAAGCCTACGAAGTGCAGATCCGATAAGATAGTCTGATTGTAGCTTGGCTACTGAGTTCAATGACGAACTTAATCTTGTCTGAAATGGTCGACTGTGAAACAGCGGCACAAGTCTGGAAAATCCTTGAGTGAAAGATTTACATCAAGGAATTTGGTTCGAGTTCTTGATTAACGAACAAATTTGGAAAGCACGAAGTAAGGTAATGAGAAATTAGAAGAGTATTTTGCCAAAATCAAGAGATTAGTTGATCTTCTTGCTGCTGCTGGAAGAAAAGTGTCTCATGATGACCATGTAATGCATCTTTTAGCTGGGATGGGATCAGAATTCGACTCTTATGTATCAGTCATAGCAGAAAAAGATGAAACTCCAGCATTACAAAAAGTTTATTCTCTTCTTCTTGCGCAAGAAAACAGAATCGCAAGAAATTTATCGGTGAATCCAGATAGATTTGTCCCAACAGTGCATTTGACGACTCAATCTGGAACGAAAAGTACAGGTCCTAATAATTCAAACATGAATTCAAGACCAAACAATGAGTCAAATCGGCAAGAAAAAGGTAACTACTCTGGCAAAGGTAAGAAGAATTGGAGCAATAATAATAAACCTCAATGCCAATGGTGTGGTAAAATGTGGCACACTACCACTAAGTGCTATTTTTTTAATGAAAGAAACTCTCAAAGATTCACTGGTGCATCAAGTTCTGGGAATTCTAGAGGGCAGTCCAACTTTTCAAATCAAAATGCTCAGGCCTACATGTTGCAAAATGACAATAATCGATATAATCAGTGGTATCCGGATTTCAGGGCTTCAAATCATGTCAAAATGACTTTTCAAATCTAAGTATAGTTGATGAATATCATGGAGACAACATGGTGAATATTGGCAATGGTTTAGGTTTAAAAGTGCATAATATTGGTTTTTCTAAAATACGTTCATCCTTGTCTACTAAATCTCATATTTTTAAACTTCAAAATCTGCTTCATGTGCCTCAAATAACTAAGAATCTAATTAGTCTCAGTCAATTTTCTAGGGATAATTGAGTGTTTTTTGAGTTTCATTCCAATCATTGTTTTGTGAAGGACCTAGCAATTGGACAAATTCTTCTACAAGGGCAGCTAACTAATGGACTATATGCTTTCAATATGGAGAAAGTTCACCCCCAACACCTCTATTTCCAATCAGCTCATATCTCTACCTGTCTCAAAGTCACAAGTGCTTACTAATGTTTCTACAGTTAATTCATGTAAAAAGTATTGTTATGTTTCAATTTTTTATACTTGGCATAATAGACTTGGACATCCAGCTAAACAAACTGTGTTAGATGTGCTAAATCAATGTAATATTTCTACCAAATCATTCAATAAAGATGTGTTTTGTCATTCTTGTGCAATCTCTAAATGTCATAGTCTACCTTTTCCATCTTCTACAACCATTTATCATGAACCTTTAGAACTTATAGTAGCTGATATATGAGGTCCTTCATATAAAACATCTCGAAATAACTCCAAATATTATATAATTTTTATAGATGCCTTTTCTAGACACACTTGGATTTACTTTCTAAAAGCCAAAGGTGAAGCATTCCAAGATTTTCTTAGCTTCAAAATCTATATTGAAAAACTTGTTCTATTCGTAGGTTACAAACAGACAATGGAGGAGAATTTAAATCATGCATTCCCTATCTAAAGACCTAGGGCATTGAGCATAGGCTCATATGTCCTTACACCTCTCAGCAAAATGGCTTGATTGAAAGAAAACACAGAAAAATAGTGGATATGGGGCTTACACTCTAATCCAAAGCTTCTTTATCTCTTAATTTATAGGATGATGCTTTCTCCACAGACCGTTTACCTACAAATGTTCATCAGTTAGTTCCCTTGAAAAAGTTGTTCAAATACAAACCAAATTACTTAGCCTTAAAAACCTTTGGGTGTTATTGTTTCCCATCTCTGAGGGCTTATAACAATCACAAAATTGACCCAAGATCAGTTCCTTGCTTATTTCTGGGATATAGTACTTTCCACAAAGGATATAAATGTCTTTCAGCTAGTGGGCGTCTATATATCTCAGAAATGTACAGACTAATTCTTCATTATCCTTGCACAACAATGAGTCAAGTACATCTCAAGTCTTACCCATTCCAAATGTGTCAGTCTCGGTTCAACCAACAAGTCACACATCTATAGCCACAATACCTATCTCTCCTGTTGTTTCAACTTTTCCTAACACTAATCTTGGTGTGGAAGTACATAATCCCACTTCTTTTGTACAACCTACCAATATTAAAGCATTATCTACATCTAAACCTAGCAAAAATGGGCCTAAAATACCTAATCAACACAAGATGACAACAAGAGGCAAAAATGGGATTTATAAACCAAAGGTGATTCTCACTGAATATGTTGAAACATAACCTTTATCAGTAAAGGAAACATTGAAAAGCAAACATTGGATTGAAGCTATGCAACAAGAATATGCAGCATTGATTAAGAATGAAATATAGACATTAGTAGAGACCCCTGCCAACAAAAAGATAATGTTAAGATCTAACACAAATTATATTGAATATGATAAATCTCAAGAGAGAATCTCTCAGGAGCCCGAGTACAAGACTATTACTGTTTTGATACCTAACAATTGACTTAACTTCTCCTATTTATAGACTCCTAGCACATAACCTAATTAAGGTAATAAATCCTATTACATTATAAAAGGCTAAGATAATTCAAATAACAAATACCATAAATAACAAATACCATAAATAAATAATACCATAAATAACTAACTCCATAAATAACTAATACTAAGAAATCACTTCTTGTTGTGCCTCGAATATGTCTTCAAAGCTCTCGGGATCGTATCAATACTTCCCCCCAAAGAGCCACCTTGTCCTCAAGGTGAAAATCCGAAAACTGCAAATCAAGGTCTGTAGCTGACTCCCAAGTAGCATCATTTGGTGAGGAACCATCCCACTGAATTAAAACTTGGCGTGAGCCACGATCTTGCACATCTGTACGCACTCCCAACACAACCTTGGGAAACACCACAATGATCAAATCAAGCCCCACCAAGGACGGTGTGGGCATAACCAAAACTGATGATCCAACCGCTTTTCGAAGAACAGAAACATGAAAAACCAGATGAATTCGAACTGTTGGAGGTAATTCTAAACGATAGGCAACTGGTCCCACTCGTGCCAGAACATGATACGGCCCGATAAATCTCGGTGTGAACTTGGGATGTTTAAATTTTTCCAAGGACGGCTGCTGATAAGGATGAAGCTTAATATAAACCAAATCGTCCACCACAAACTCAACGTCCCGCCGTTTGGTGTTTGCTTGATCTGACATCGATTGCTGCACTGTGGCAAGACCTGATCGCGGCCTAACATTAAGGAATCCACTGTGGCAACCGGACTGGCCCCATGGTCGTATCCCAAAATTGTCGGTGGTGTACGTCCATAAACAATCTCAAAGGGTGTCATGCCCGATGATGAATGGTAAGAAGTATTAAAACTGAACTCGACCTATGCCAACCACTGAAACCAAGCTTTTGGTTGATGCATAACAAAACAACGGAGGTACGATTCGAGGCAAAGGTTTACAAACTCAGTTTGCCCATTTGTCTGGGGATGATAAGTCGTACTGCGACATAGTTTAGTACCTGAAGCCTTAAATAACTCTTCCCATAACAAACTAGTAAAAACCTTATCACGATCTGATACAATACTCTTAGGAATACCGTGTAAACGGACCACTTCGCGTATAAACACCTTGGACACCGATAAAGATGAAAAAGGATGTCGTAAGAGAATGAAATGAGTATACTTGGACAGGCGATCTACCACCACCAATATAGTGTCATACCTGTCGGAACGAGGTAGTCCCTCCACAAAATCCATCGAAATATCCCTGGAAAATAAACTTCCTTATCTGATAGGTCTTTAGGACCCCAAAATAAACTTCCTCAGCGAACCCGTGCCTTCATCCCTGGCAAATAAACTTCCTTAGCAAGTCTCTGATAGGTCTTTAGGACCCTAAAATGCCCTCCAATCGCGCCCTCATGGAATTATAGTAGCAACAAGGGAATAGTTGGAGACGTTGGAGGTAACACTAGTCGACCTTGGTACAACAACACCTCGCCCACTACGGAATACCCCGGTGGACCATCATTACTAAGTGTTAACGCCTCATAAATTTTTGCTAACTTCTCATCTTCCTTAACTTAATGTGTAAACACTGCAGTATTAATGCCAGCCACCACGCTCAACATACCGAATTCACATTCTGGCGGCATTTGGGAAAGTGCATTAGCTGCCTGATTCTCTAGGCCCTTCTTATACTCTATGCTAAAATCGTAACCCATGAGTTTGGCAACCCATCGCTGATACTCTTCGTCCACCACTCGCTGTTCCAGAAGGAACTTAAGACTTTTCTGATATGTGCGGACAACAAAGCGATGTCCCAACAAATAGGCCCGTCAACGTTGTACGACAAATACAATTGCCATCAATTCATGCTCATACACAGGTTTCATACGGTGTGTGATCGGCAAAGTCTTGCTAAAGTAAGCCAGCGGCTGCCCTTACTACATGAGCATAGCGCCAACCCCGATTCCCGTGGCGTCGGTATCAACTATAAATGGCTTGTCAAATTTAGGAAGACGCAAAACTAGCACACTTCTCATTGCATGTTTCATTCTCTGGAAATAGTCTTCTGCCACTGGGCCCCATTCGAATTTCCCTTTCTTTAACAGTTGGGTCAGTGGAAAAGCCATTATCTGTAATTGGCCACAAAGCGGTGGTAGTACCCTGTCAATCCAAGGAACCCGCGTAAGTCTTTAATATTTTGAGGACTCGGTCAACAGACCATTGCCTCAATTTTTGCTGGGTCAACAGACACCCCCTCAGCTGAGATAAATGACCTAAGTACTCAATGCACTGTAGCCCAAAAAGATATTTTTTTGCGTTGGCAACAAAGGCATGAGTCTGAAGTATACTAAAAATGCAAGCCAGATGTTCCTGGTGATCCTGGAGTGTCAAACTATAAATCAGTATATCGTCAAAGAAAACCAACACAAACTTCCGCACATAAGGACTCAGTATGTCCTTCATGACGGACTGGAAAGTTGCAGGCGCATTTTTCAAACTCAAAGGCATTACAACAAACTCATAATGGCCTTCATGCGTTCGAAAAGTCGTTTTATGCACATCAGTAGGCTTCACCCGAATTTGATGATATCATGCATTTAAATCTATTTTCAAAAAAACTGAGGCTCCATGTAATTCGTCTAGTAGCTCGTCCACTAGAGGAATCAGATACTTATCTGGAATTGTAGCTTGGTTCAGAGCCCGGTAATCAACACAGAATCGCCAGCTGCCATCTTTCTTCCGTACTAACAACACAGGGCTTGAAAACAAACTGTTGCTAGGGCGCATCACCCCTACCAATGACATTTCCTGAACCAGTTGTTCGATCTCATTCTTCTGATATTGTAGATAGCGGTACGGTCGTACGTTCACAGAATCCTTTCCCGTAAGTAACTCAATGGAGTGATCACAGTTTCGCTGAGGTGGTAACGTTTTCAAGGACTCAAAAATCACGGAGTAAGATTCAATTAACGAATGTAATTCATCCGGTACCTGTGACAAATCAGGCAAGACATTGGTTGGACCCCCGTCTTGACTTGGGGCTTCAATCATATTTAATTCAACTAATAGTCCATGATCCTCTGGTCGTAAGGACTTCATCATCGACTTAAGCGAGACCTCAGCTTTAACCAGGCTAAGGTCCCTTTTCAGCTCCGCATTCCATGAACCCAACCCAAATTTCATCTGTAGTGATTGAAAATTGAACTCTATGTTCCCTAATGTCTCAAGACACGCAACTCCTAAAATCACATATGCGCTGCCTAACAGTAAAGGAAGGAAATCATTCACAATTTTAAGTGTTGTCAAGTGTATTTCAACATTCTTACAGATACCCGCTATCCGCACCGAATCTCCAGTGCCTAACATGATGTCGTAATCACTCGAAGGTTCCACTAGAAGCTTCAATTTAGCCACTATGACATCTGAAACGAAATTATGCGTCGCCCCACAGTCGACCAAAACTACTACCTTCAACACCTGAATCATGCTTGTGACTTTCAACGTCTTGGGTGAACTTAATCCTGCCATTGAAATCAAAGTTAGTGTTGTTAAAGTCCCTAAATTTTCATTATTATCATTGCAGGTATCACTATTGTCATCGTTGCAGTCGTCCTCGCTGGTGTCCCCGTACGTATTCGCATCCCGTACGACTAATATTTCTAGAGCCTGTAATTCTTTCTTCTTACATCGATGTCCTGGAAAAAATTTCTCGTCACACCGAAAACACAGTCATTTATCCTTCTTTACTCGTATTTTGCTGTCGGTAAGTCTCTTATAAGGAATCGTGGATGCTGCACTCACTGTAGAAGGTCTATTCGGGGTGAAAGCTAAGGGCCTCTTGGTATTCGTAGTACCTGAACCCGTACTCAACTTCGCAACCGAGGAAGTGCCTGCTACCTTTCCCTGAGCTCGAAAAGTAATATCGTCTTCGATTACCTGAGCCATTCGCTTTTTATCTTGAATGACGACGGGTCGTAATTTCCTCATTTCACTCCGGATTTCTTCTTTTAAACCGCTCTCCCACTTCCCTTCTAAGGCACTTGCATCAATGTCTCGCATTCCCTTTGCGTATTTTTCAAATAAACGGCGATATTCCTTGACTGTGCCCACCTGTTGTAAACTCATTAAATTCGCGTACCTGTTGTCGTCAGTGGTCGGGTGAAAATGGTGTAAAAACAGTTCGCGAAACTCCTCCCAAGATGCAATTGGGATCCAATCCTCCTCGTACTAGAGCCATTCCAATGCCTCTCCCTCCATGCAAACGACCGCTGCGTCTACCCGCTCCTGTCCAAATAGACGATTAACACCAAAATATCGTTCCACACGGCACAACCACCCCTCCGGGTCCTCATCAGCCAGCCCTTTAAACACCAACATCTCCAATTTCCTTAGCTTCATGTCTCCCCCTGGTCCCTCCCGGCCTCCTGGTCTCGTTCCCCCTCGTTCGTAACGTTTCTCCCTATTTTCCCACTCATCTTGGTCCCCTTCCCGGTACTGGTTATTTCCACCCTGGTCGTTCCAACCGTCATGCGCTATCGGTCTATCATACCCGGTGCACACCCTTCTTTCCTCCATGTTCTCATTCCCTCTCTCTTGACCTAACCTGACTGAACCTGACCGACTCGTCCAGACTAGCCCACCTTGACTCCACCTACCCATGCACGAGCCCCCACCCGAGCCGCCCACACCCCAACTGTCCCAACCGCGCCCCTCATCCCAGTCGCGTCCCTCACCCCCGCGTCCACGCCCGTGTCCCACACACTCGCGCCTGCACCCTGCTCCCCCACGCCCCATCGCTGCCCCCCAACGACCGCCCTCGAGCCCATTCAGACCCCTGCCATTGCGCCATGCCGGATCTCCCCCGCCAAGCCTTCGCGCCAGCCCAGATCGTCGCCACTCAAGCCATCGACTTCTCCACGCGCGCACGCCATGTCCCCCTAGCCAGAACGCGTCACTGCCGCCTTCCGCCGCTCCCCACAACTGCCTGCTGCCGCCGCTTCTGGTTCCGACGTCGTTCAACCCGCTGCCGCTCGCTGGTAAGTCCTTTCGCTTGCTCTTCGTGGTCTCCACGATTACGTTCCCGGTCTCCTTCTCGATCAGCAACCCTTTCTCGTTGCCCAAGCTATTAGAATCAATATTTGATTGCTCCGTATTCCACTCAAATAACTTTTGGAAATTTGCGTTCATCTGCCCTAAATCCCGATCCAGCCAATTTCCCATTGCGAGTAATTGGGTTTAAATTCCATCCAATCTCATTGTCAACTCTTGTTGTTTCTTTGCTAACTCGACCTTGATTTCCTCACATTCCTGAATCCTAGACTACATCCTTGTTTCGACTACCATTCCCGAATAGGCAAATGGCTCTGATACCAAAATGTTAAGATCTAACACGAATTATATTGAATATGATAAATCTCAAGATAGAATCTCTCAGGAGCCCCAGTAGAAGACTATTATTGTTTTGATACCTAACAATTGACCTAACTTCTCCTATTTATAGACTCCTAGCACATAACCTAATTAAGGTAATAAATCCTATTACATTATAAAAGGCTAAGATAATTCAAATAACAAATACCATAAATAACAAATACCATAAATAACTAATTCCATAAATAACTAATACTAAGAAATCACTTTTTGTTGCGCCTCGAATATGTCTTGAAAGCTCTCGAGATCGTATCAGATTATTGGTTCTCGTTGGATATAAAGCTAGACTTGTTGCCCAAGGTTTTCATCAAGAGGTAGACTTAGACTACACTGAAACATTCAGTCTTGTAGTATAGCCAATCACTATCCGTGTTCTATTTACTCTAGCCTTAGCACAAAATTGGCAGTTGAGACAAGTAGACATCAACACACTAGTAGAAAATCGGGTATTAATGGCGGGCATATTTCGCCATAGAAAGGTATTCATGGCGGACAAAAAACCGCCA
>JBBMEF010054511.1:0-12345 GCA_037832685.1 Sicyos baderoa
ACACGTTGACTGACTTTTTTTAATAAAAAAATAAGTTTTTTAACGAAATGTAAGACTAATTTTATTTATTATATTAAACCCACTTATAAACCCACGTTTTTTCATATTTAAATAACAAAAAAAAAAGAAGAAGTTATACCTAATATAATATTGAACAAAGAAGAAAGTTCTCTAGCACTCTATACTATTATTTTTCGCCACCTCCAAGAACTTTCCGGTTTTTATCTTCTTCAACTCTTTGTCAATCCTTCGATTTAAACAGCATCGAGTATCTCTCCAAGTCGTTGGTACATCTTCATCCACATGGGAGTGTCTTTCCAAATTAAACTTAATATAACATGTTTTTTTAATTCAATTGTCCATGGTAAGATTTATTAGAATAAACTTAATGCTATGGTTTTAATGTGTTTTAATTGTTGGAGGTTTTGTTTTGAATTAGGATTTATGTGGCTAGGAGTTATGGCAAAATAGTTTTATTTTGACTAAGGAGTTAGTGGGTTTTTTATTGTGGGAGTTTTTTTGTAATTGAAGCCAAAATGGTTACAAAGTTATGGCAATAGAAACTTGTAGAACAAGATGAAATATGCTATAAACAGATGGTCTATTTCATTGTGGAAGATAGAGCCAAAAGAGAAAAAGAGTAAAGAAGTGTAATAGATCCAAAGAGAGAATTTGAGAAATAAAGAGAAGTGTTTTAGAGAATTGTTTGGTGTGTTTTGTCTCTCCAATCTTGATAGAGAAAATCTAGCAAGATTGTTCTATTAGTGTATTTTTTGTTTTAAAGGTTGGAATCAAAGCGGCATTTAGTTTTTCACAAGATTATGTTAGTTATTATTTTATTCAAATTATTTATATATATATATATATATATAATCGACGTGTCCTAAACGTGTTCGTGTCCTAGTTTTTTAAAAATTGGCGTGTCGTCGTGTCCCGTGTCCGTGTTTCTTAGCTTGCTTCCAACATTTCCTGTCCAAAAGCACCAATCTTGACTTTAATTCAAATATCTTTAGACGTATAAGGAACTATGGCTTCTAATTTCTGGCCATGTTTGGAATATTGAAGCTCTACAGATTTTCCTTGTCAATAGGGTGTGGCTGCGAAGTATAAGTTGAGTAATTTTTGAGTTCTTATTATGACCTTGCTTCGACTTCTGCCTCGCTGATCTTGCCTGTTTGGAACGTTTATTTTGTGTTCAAGATGTCTAACGTCTCATAACTACTAAACTTGTAAGGTCAAGTTGTAATGCTGATGTGATGCTTATTGTACATGGAAAGGTGAAGGAGTCTGATATTTTCAAACACAAGTTTGAACTTTGATTGAAGGAGGCATGGCTGAGAAAGAAGATGTGATAAAAAGTGGGCTCTCTCACTTCATGCTTAACTTTGCTACCACCTGTTATTATTGATGATTTGTCTATGTTTGATTTGTAATGAATCTTTCTGATCTCATGCTTGACTTTTAAGCTTGTGAAGTTTCAAGCTAAAAACCACTATGTAGATTGTCTGGTAGGTTTTTGCTAGTATAGATGGCTTAAAAAAGTGATGTTTATATGATTCATAGTCAAATTTTTATGTAGTTGAAAATGGTAAATAACAAAGTAAGTCTTAGCCTTTCAAATAATTTTATTTGATAAAGTGTGGGAGTAAACATCATGGATAACTTAGTCGTCAAAAGGATATTAAGAAACTAAAATGTCGTTGTTCAATCTATGGTGACTATCTATATTAGAATTAATTTTATATGGTTATCCTTGATATTCAAATGTTGTAAAGTCAGATGGTATCTCCGATAAGAATAGTCGAGGGTTCACAAGGTGGTCAATTAACTAAGAAAGTAAAAGACTAGCTGCCATGACCATATTGTGGTGGGTAGTTCTTGGATGACTTTTTAATTTTACTTTTCCACCTATTTTTTTTTTTAAGTTTTAGGAGTGGAGATTCAAACACATGATCTCTAGGTCATTGGATGTAACTGAACTACTGTTCTTCTTGGCACTTTTCACCTAGTATTAACAGCTAAGTGAGTTTACCTACTTGTGAATAAAGTGTATGTAGTTAGCTTACCTACTTGTGAATAAGATGAATAGTTGATACTGTTGGATGTGAATACAACCATATGTAACAGTAATTGCTTATGGTTATATACACAATCTTCCAATTGTAGATACATTAACAATTGCTAATACTCTTCGTGCTGCTACAGCCATGGTTGTGGTGTTGGTAGAAATGTTGCAGCCGTAGACAATGTTTATTTATTTTTAGTACAAGTTGGGGGAGGGGAATTACAAATATCGATTTTTCTTTATTAGATATTTTTTCAAGTTAACAGCCAAATAAATTGTGTTCGCAGCTTAAGATTTGCCCTAAATAGCGTGGCTATTTCTGGTGGAAGTGGAAGATAAACAACCAGCAGGCATATTGAAGCTCCTGCAACACCTCGATTTGATCCCTTGTTTCAAAAATCAACTGATATTGTGGGAAGTCTAGTGGGACTAAGTTAATAGTGTACTTGTGTTGCTCATGTTTGTGCTTTGTGGCAAGTGATGAGAGAGTTCGTTATGGTGCTACTCTTAACCGAATTTTTTCTTCAGTTAGATTCATTGCATTCATAGAGTGGGACTCTTCCCATGTGATCGATCATTAACCATTACAACTAAACAAAGATTTAAGGTTTAAAAGAAAATATGTGCAAATCCTAGTTAGAGACAAAAGTGTATTGAGAACTAGAATGATCAACTTGGTTCAAGTTTTCTTTTGGAGGAGTCAATCAGTCGAGGAAGCTACCTAGGAGCGCGAAGATGTCATGCGTGCTCGTTACCCGGGGCTGTTTTTACCTTAGTCAACTTACGAGGACGAAAGTTTCCTAAGGGGAGAATATTGTAACGCCCCGGCTTTTACTTACTTCATTTAGGTGAGTTAAATTATTTTATTGCACTTTTAATTTAAATTTGAATGAGGATGATTTGAATTTCTTGAGCCAAGTCAAATGGCTAAATCAAGCTTTGAAGGGAATAAAAATAATAAGATTTTTATTATTGTTATTCTTTTCTTTTTCTTTTTCTTTTTCTTTTTCCTTTTTTTTTTTCTCTTTCACCCTCCTTTTCTCTTTCACTCACGCACGAAACCCATCCCCTCCCTCTCTGTTTGTCGCCAACCCACAGCCACACCCAAAGCGCCGCCGCCGTTGCTGGAACGCCACCGCCGCTACCGCTTGCACGCCCACGCTGCTGCCAACCCACGCGCTGACACGGCAGCGCCGCCTTTCGTGCAACAAGCCGTGCTCGAATCAGCGCCGCAGATCCGCCCATTCGCGCACCGCCATCGTTGTCGTCCGCACGCTGCCGCTCATGCTAGTGATCGCTACATGTGGTTTCGATTTCCGATTGATTTGGGGTATGGATTTTTGAACCTTGGCTAGTGTTTTGTTTCCATTAATTCAATTGGAAACCCGATCTGCATTCTTACCCAAGTCTATCAACCAGGTTGTGATTGTAAGCTACTGCCCCATTTTGTGTTGTTCGGGTTGATCGATTTCCGGCCAGCAGGTATTTATCATGTTTGGGTTGATGTTTTTGGTGGCGATTTGAGGTGTTTATAACATAGAATCGTGTTTTAGGATTTCGGAAGTCAGATATTGGGAAGGGCAGCCTAGGCTCGAGGTTGTGGAGTTGTTTTCAGCCAAGGTAAGGGTGAATTTCGAATCGATTTACGCTATCTATTTGTATGTCATGGCCTGCTAGCTATAAAATGTGGTGTATTTTGTTGGGTGGTTTCATCGTAGATGTCGATAGCCACAAATATTAATTGCTTATGATTTAGCGTATTGTTAATAATGAAATTTATCTGAAGGGTTCGCCCAAATATTATGCTTGAGGGGTTCGCCCATTTATTGAGGGGTTTCGCCCAACTTATTGAGGGGTTTCGCCCAACTTACTGACGGGCTTCGCCCAATTTATTGAGGGGCTTCGCCCAACTTATTGAGGGGTTCGCCCAAATCACTGAGGGCTTCGCCCAACTATTAAGGGGTTCGCCCATTTGCTATCGGGGTTTAATGCCCATTACTGTGTGGGGTCTCGTGCCCAAAGTTAATTATTGTTTATTTGAGGTTTCGTACCTAAGAGCTTGTTATTTAATTGATAGGGAATCGTACTGAGTTTGTGAACTCACCCTCTTTTATTTTCTTCTGTGGCGTGTCCGCAGGTATCCATGTGTTACACCGAGGTGGTTGATTGGTGCTGAGTCGATCATGGGACAAGTTTGTTGAGTTGGATTCCTAGATATTTTGTTTACTTTGTTTTTCCTTCTATTTTTAAATGTAAATAGATGTGTTAAAGATTGTTATTGTTGGAGTTGTCTCGCGTTCGATTTTAAAGAATATTTCTTAGTAAAGACTTAGGTTGAGACCCTAGTTCGGGTCGGGTCTTTATAATTTCAGATAGAAAAGTTAGATCAATGAGGTCAAGAAGATCCCCAGAAAGCGTCGTCAGGCGAGATACTTTGAGTTGTTACAAAAAAGTAAATTATAATTTTTCAAAAAAATGAGTTAGTAAATCATCAAACTTAAATCCTCTTTAAATATTGCAAACAAACACCAGCGTAGAATATCAAACATAAAAAATGATATCAATAAAAATAAATATTAGAGTTTGTTTATTGAGAATCGTGTCTGTTGATCCTTTATTTATGGTTGTTTTTATTTATAGGCTCAAAAGGAAATTAGATGCTTTTTCTTTTTTTTTTTTGAAAGTAGGAAATTAGATGCTTAACTTACATTTAGAGTATGAACCTGAAGGCCACATCACTCGGACCTGTAAAGTAGAATGCCCCCTAACTCCAACTTGGATTTAGAATTATAATTTACCTTTTTATTCTTTTTAGTTTCACACTACTTTATTTTCATCTTTTTGTATTTTTTTTTTTTAGAAATGATTTTCATCTTTTTGTTTGGTTTTATTAAAAAAAAAAGAACTTTGAAACAAAAACGGGTAAAAAGGAATGGCTAGGATTCAGTCTTCTTAAAAACTTTTCAGGTTTTAGGGGCGGATTCCCCAGATTAATTATTGTGATCGTTTTTTAAAAACGGGGTGTTTTTTAGAGCCCACTGATTTTAAATAAACTTTGGCTTTTGGCGTCTCATAAAAGAATAAGAATATATTTCATTTTCATATACAAAACATGATGGATGCGTCCAAATCCAAGTGGATTTCTCCTCTTCCTTTTCCTCCACACAATTCCCTTGTCTCTTCTTATATATTCTTTCCTTTCCTTTTTCTCCTTTTTTTTTTTTCTTTTTCTTTTTTTTCTGAGGTTGAATCTATACCTCCCGAAGGGTTTGGATGAAGTTTAGACGATAAGTTATTTTAACTAATAAGAAATTGAGAGTCATATAATAAAAAAAAGTTTATTTGAATGTAATTTTTTTTCATAGAGTTCGAGATAATAGGTTTTTAAAATGAATAGTTAAAAAAAAAATTAAATTGAGTTATTTTGAGTAGTTAGAAATGAAGAGCTATCTTAATAGTGAAAATAAGTTGTTTTGAATAATTTTTTTTTTATATATAACAATATTGAAAGAGTGAGATTCGAACCTATAATCTCATGGTTACTAGGTTCAAGATACCAATAGAGCTATACTATTTTTGTAAAATATTTAATAAATATGCATTTTAAATTCTTCCTAAATTCAATAAACAAACACTTCCTTCCTCTTAGTGATAGACATACAATTGGTTAAACTATGCTTTTGGTGCCGCTCTAATTAAGCTTTATTCATAATTATCTTAATTTTAAAAATTTAGCTTCTTCCACCAACTTAATAAACAAAATTCAAAGTGGTTTGAAGGAAATTTGTACAGAACCCCCCATTCAAATCTACTAAAATAATTTGTATCAGTTTGCTTGTCACTTTTAACATCTCTTCTAATTAAATTAGAGATGGATCTAAATTAATTTGAATTTTTAATTATGTTATTCTTTTCCCTTTCTAAACTTGAAAAATAAGTGCAACGTGAGATTTGAATTGAACCTATAAGTTTTAATATTTGAGTCATATTCAAGTTTGGTGAGTTCAACTCTTTCCAATGGAGTTTTCCAACTACAATTTTTAATGGTAAGTAGTGACAACTTTTTTAAAAATATGAAAGAAAGCAATTTGGGTGCATCCCGGATAGCACCCTTATCGTGATACCACCCATGTGACATATTTGGTGCCACACATCTCATCTTTCTTGTTTTACTTTATATTTATTATAAAAAAAAAGTTAAAAAAAAAAAGAAGATGTGTAGTTCTAAATGAAAGGTATAACGGTGGGCTGCTATCCGGGGTGCACCCAAATTGCTCTCAATATGAAATATTGCATAATAATTAAGTTTCACTAATAATCAATACACTTTAGAAAATATTTTTATACCATTTTTTCTATGTAATTTATATTACAATTTTATGAGTTGTGCATTATACAAATAATCTAAACATTCTTCTTCCTTTTATTCACCATTTTGTATTTTTTTTTCAGATACCCTAAATAATACGATTGCTCTCTTCTACCTTCAAATGTAGCCAAGTGAATCTCATATATTCTTTGCATTTTTTTTATTTTTATTTTTTAAATTCTCGATGGTAATCTTTTACCACTATTTCCTGACACTCTCTCTAACAAGAAAATTAATTAAAAAAAATATATATATATTTTTTTTTTTAAGTTTAAATTGAAGATGATGATTATAAACGAGATAATACTATTATTATCGAATAAAATAAGAGTCAAATACAGATTTTTCAAATCAAACCTATAATTGATAAATTAAATAGATTCATAATTAATGAACAAAATCAACTAGATATACCAAATGAGATAATGACATAATAATTTAATTAGTATTTATTTCACTTTTCTAATACTAAAAAACACAAAGTGGTTAATTACATTTAAAATCAACATCATGGATTCGAGTAGAATTAGTATTTATTTCACTTTTCTAATACTAAAAAAAAAACTCAACCAGACAGCAAATTTGTGTAAAAAAAAAAAAAAAAGTGTGAAGCAATGAGAGACTATAAGAGACCATCATATGCATTAAAACAAAAAACACAAAGTGGTTAATTACATTTACCTTACAAAACTACCAAAAGAAAAGAAAAGAGGGCAATTTGGGTCCACCCACGTAGCATCCCTACTGTGATATCTTTCATTTAGAGCCACATATCTTTTCTTTTTTTTATATTTTTTTTATAATAAATATAAAGTAAAAAGAGAGAGATGAGATGTGTGACACCAAATATGTCACATGGGTAATATCATGGTGAGGATGCTACCCAGAGTGCACCCAAATCCTTCTCGAGAAGTGACCCAAACCAAAGTGGGCAATGCAAGGAGAGAAAAAACAACCTGCAGACCACAAATGGAACTACAACCATCACCACCACACAAACTGCATATTTCTTAAGACTCAAAAAAAAATAAAAAAAATAATTCACTAAAACAAGAGCTCTGCAAATGCCTAAAATTTGACTGCAGAATCTTGCAACAGACATAGCCCTAATCAACATTCTGATTCGGTCAACTGATTCAAAGCCGCCCAATCAATTTCAACGGATGGAAACTTCTCCAAACAGATTCCTTCTCCTTCACCCCACTGAGAATCTGAGAAATCCAAGAAGCTGATAATGCTCGACTCCGGCGAAGATTCCGCGGAGCAATCTCCCGACCGCGAAGGAGATGACGACGACGACGACGATGACGATGATAATTGAGTTGGAATTTGATCATTGGAACTGGGCTGCTCTGTTTTCCCCTGTTTCAAGCTCTGGCATATTACTTGAAGTTTTGCGTCCACGGATGGGTGAAGAGGTTTAAAGTCTGCAAATTTGTGTTTGAGATTTGGGAAATTGAGGCGAGCGAAGTCGCCGCGGAGCTTGTAAGCGGCTTGATCATAGGCTAAAGCGGCTTCGTCGGCGGTGTCGAAAGTGCCGAGCCAGAGCCTTGTTCTGTTCTTGGGGAGTCTGATTTCAGCCACCCATTTTCCCCAGTGGCGCTGCCGAACTCCCCGGTACAGCTTAGCCGGCTTCGACAGGGAAGCCATGTGCTTCATTGGGATGGATTTGGGGGCAAGAAAGCTATGATATTGAGATTGGAAAGAAGAAGTAGTTTGTGGGGGTAATTGGATTTGAGCTTGAATTTGTTGAATTTGAAAAGGGGTGAGGTTTTTTAACCCAATTGGACCTGATTTCTCAATACCCATTTGTTCAGAGCTCAAATCAAGCTGTGAAGAAGAAGAAGAAGAAGAAGAGGTTGAAATTGCACTTTTCATAAAAGGTTGAAGTGCTTTCATTAATTCTTCACTAAAAGGATCCAAGGAGTATGAAATTCCACTATAAAAATCTATTGCTGCTGCCATTAGAACTCCAACAAAGTTCTAATTCAAAAAACAAAAAACAAAAAACAAAAACAAGTTTTTTTCTACTAACCAACCAGAGGGACTCAAAAACCACCCTCAAAGCCGATCAAAACTGAAATATTTACCAAAACCAAAACCAAAAATTCAAATCCTTGAACAGACAGAAAGGGGACTAAGAGAAACGGGGAGAGTAGAGAAGGGGGAAAATCAAAGTAATTGAAGAAAATATGATAATTGCAATTTAAAAAAGAAAAGGAAAAAAGGAAAAGAGAAATATTTAATTTGGCTGTTGTGTTCTTGATTTTCAAGTTTGGGTTGCAAAGCGTGGTGGGTTTTTTGTGTTTATATAAACCCCAAAACTGGCTGTTTCTCTCTATCAAAGAGCCACTATTTTTTCTCGTCAACTTGAAGATAACTCAATTCGAGGTGCGCTTCCCAATGGAATATGGCCACGTGTCATCGAGCTGACACGTGGCTGATGTGTGGGATTGGGCCCACTTGTGGGATTTCAGTGAATTGTATTGGCCTGGGTTTATCATCATCATCATATCATGCATGTACGCCCGTTTTTGGCCTATGCCCTCATTTTCTTATTCCTTATCCCATCGAATCAATTTCCATCACACAAGATAAGAAAACCCTCTGATTCGATCAAATTCAATTCATTTACCTAAGCTTTAAAATTTCAGCCATTTATGAATTATAATAGTATATTTATATTATGTTACATTTTATTGTAATCCCCTCCCCAACTTCTACGAAAAAAAAAGACAAATTTTCTCAAAAAAAAGAAAATTAAGATGATTATGTTTTTAACCATAGTTGGCGATTGGTTTATGCATGGTTCAATCCATGATTATCACTTATTTGATAATGTAATTATTTAAAATAACTTTTTCATTTCTAACTATCAAAATATCTTACATTTTTTATCATTCATTTGTAAGTACTCAACCTAACTCATTTTTAAGGACTCTCATCCAAACAAAGTAGTAAAGTGTACATGATAGGTATAGAATTAGATCTTTTTTTAGTATATATAGGAAGAAAGAGAATAAATATCGATTTTCGAAATCAAACCTTTAATACTCATGTTAAATTTGTTTACAACCAAACAATAAAACAATACCAACGAGTTTAGTATTTATGTGGAATAATATAATTAGAATGGAATAGAAAGAGAGAGAAAAGGAGAGGGAAAGGGATGGGCTTTTACGCACTCCAAGGGCCATTTTGGGTTGGGTGATATCGCAATTCAATGACGTGTTTCCCCAACCGCAGTTAATTTATAAGGTAAAGTCAAATACACAGAAAGAGACAAAGACCAAGTCCAAGGCGTGGCCCACTGCGCCTCAACTGTCTGCGTAAAAACGAAGCCAAACGCCAAACAACTCATACGCGCTTCCATTCTTTTTATATTTATTTATTTATTTATTGTATTTAAATTTCTCTTGTATTTAATATCTCGAAATAATAACCCCTCATTGGACCCATCTTCTTCATTAGAGAACGACCTCTCTATATTCCCCAATTTGCATTAGATATTTTTTTCCTACAAATTCTATGCTTCTTTTCACTCACATTTCCAAATTTCTTAATTATTTTTTTAATTTCAAATTATTTCATTCCTCTATGCTAAAATTTCCATAGCATAATACTAAATAAGTTTCCTTATAAATAAAAATTCTACTTATATCAATTATAACATTCATCGGTGCTAATAAAAGTCTGACACAATTAATAAGAATATGGAGGTTATGAGTTTAAATACTCTCATCTCAATTATTGTTGAACTAACTTTTTTTTGTAATAATATTTATAAGGGACCAAATTAAAAATTGTGAAAATATGAGAACTAGATTAAAAATTTTAAACAAAAATTCATACTAAATTGAGAAATATCTTAGGATTAGATACTAAATCACATATTTAACCAAAAATTAGGGGTGATATTGGTTCGGTTTTCTTCAGTTTTAGGTCAAACTGATAACCAACCCGATCCAATCAATTTAATAAAAAGAGAAATCGAACCAATGTCCAACAAAAAGATAGAACCATTGGTTCGGTTTTCCTTGATTTTTAGGCCAAATCGATAACCGATTCGATCCATTTGATTTGACAAAAAGATGAACCGAACGAATGTCCGATAAAGGATAAAATCATTAACTCGCTTTTCTTTGATTTGGTTCCTTACGATTTCATTCTTTTTTACTATTTTTCTTCATATTTTACTTCAAAATCATATTTTTATGTTAGTTTTCTTAAAAACATCTCACAATTTATAATTAAATTATACAAAAATAAGTAGTCATTTACTAATAAAAAGTTTAACTAACATATAGAAATAAAAATGAAAATAAATCAATCATTATTGGTCGGTTCGGTTTTTATTGGTTTTTACAAATAGAAACCGATCCAATAACTTTCGGTTTTCTCTAAATAAAAACCAATATGTCCAATATTATGTGAAAAATTTGAACCGATCCAATAAATCGGTTTGATTTGGTTCGGTTTGGTCGATTTTTTGTTTTCATTATCACCCCTACCTAAAATAATGGAAAAATTTATCTACTACATCACATAATTAAACATTGATTATTTTTATTTATGTGAATTTACAAACTTTTTAACGAAATAAACTTGCCTTTAAAATAACTTTTTGGAAATATTAGAAGTAATGATATTAGAATTTGATGTGGGTATTAATCTCCAAATTATGATCCAAACATAAGCAAAATATTTGATCCATACATTTAAATCCGATCAAAATTAGTAGTTCGAGTCCCACCCAAGTCTCAGAACTTAAGTATTTATATTAAAAAATTCAGATTCAACCCAAAGAAGTAAATCTAAGCAGGTATTTTGATTCACTAATTTAAATTTAATCTAAAATGATTTATCAATATGACATCGTTTTAAAAAAACATATTAAAAAGATGAATTATTTTCAATATTTCAATAGGACAGGTGAGTTACTTTCCTTAACCTTGTATAATCTAATACAAATGATGCATTAATAGAGAGAAGACATTGGATTATTATGAAATAATTGTAGTTTGAAAATATGATTTTAATAGTCTTTGTGTCTTTAAATTAAAGCCAAAGCCAAAGCCAAAGCCTAACATGTTCTCCATATTTGATATAAGATTATTTTAAGAAAGAAAATGGTATGATATCAATGAAAAAATGGCCACAATAACTGATAGTTTGACCTCTAAAAAAAATAAAAATAAATGCAGAGATTGTCAACCTTAATGAGGGGTCCAACTATTATCCCACTATCAAATCCTTATTTTTATTGTGTGGCTATAAGCCCTATAATGCAAATAAGGGCGTTTCAAAAACTATCAATGGGAAGATAATAAATAATTAGCACAGTTTGATAACCATTTGATTTCTTGTATTTGGTTTTTCAAATTTAAGCATATTTCCTGTCGAATTTTCTATAATCTGTTTCATCATTTTTACTATGTATACATCTTTCCTTAAGATAGTAGGTGAAGATCAACCAACTTTTAAAAACAAAAAAAAGTAGGGACCGTTTGGTAACACTCCCGTTTCCTGTTTTTTGTTTCTATGTTCTTGTTTTTTGTTTCTTGTTTCTTGATTTTTTAGAATAGGAAATAAGAATATGTTTGATAACCGTTTTTGTTTCTTGTTTCTTAAAAAAAACAAGAAACAAAAACAAACTTGTTTGATAATCATTTCTTGTTTCTAGTTTTTTTTTTTTTTTGGATTTTTTTTAATCTTTTAAAAATGTAGCATTCCTTAACTTTTATATATATATATATATATATATATATATATATATATAAATTATAAAAATCTCTTCAAAAAAGAAAAAAAAAAAATCTAATAAGTCTTAATGGGATAACAACAATTTTATAACTAATACTCATATTACAAAAGTTTAAAATCAAATTATAAATAAATAAATTCAAATAAG
>JBBMEF010054532.1:0-12341 GCA_037832685.1 Sicyos baderoa
TTTGTTGAGTTAAACCAAACATGAACTTGTAAGTTTCATTAAACCTACACTACTATCCTTAGATTAAAAGCAACACCTTGCTTTGGCGGAACCTATTACTAATGATCAAAGGCTTCATAGTTGTTTGTTTGAAAAAACAATTAAACTCAAAATTTTAAATTAGGACTTAAGTTCATTATATTGGATTAGTTAGGTGAACGAACAAATAAAGCAATATAAATAAACTTGAATAAAGCATAAAATTATAAAAAATAAAATTAAATGCAAAAATAAACATGATCATAGTATGACCCCTAAACCTGGAAATAACTAATCTTCATGAATTTCTTCGAGCTTCTATGGATCTCCATCATTGGACTCCTTGAATCTGCATTTGATTACATAATTTTGGAATTTAAAAATTACAGAAATCTAAATAACTGAAATTGAAATTACAAAAATACTTAACGATACGCAGATCGTAGTACAAAAACTTAACGATACGCAGATCGTATTTAAAACCAATAAATTCCTAATTGAGTCATCCTAATCACCACACACAT
Organism: Sicyos baderoa; assembly: GCA_037832685.1. Classification (NCBI taxonomy): domain Eukaryota; kingdom Viridiplantae; phylum Streptophyta; class Magnoliopsida; order Cucurbitales; family Cucurbitaceae; genus Sicyos; species Sicyos baderoa. The sequence goes on from JBBMEF010054532.1 coordinate 543, forward strand.
AATAATATCAAATATTATAAAAGCATGCAAAAAATAATGATATAATAATATCGAATATTATAAATGTATTTAAAGAATAATAATATCGAATATTATAATTCCATAAACCCTTCCTAATCATTAAACTCAACACATAAGTTAATTTGCAATTAGAAACATTCATTATATTGATTTAATTAAAAAAATTCAATATGGAAATAATTTCCATTATTTATTAATTTGCTAAATTAAATACCTTTTTTGTTTTTCTTTTTTTGTTAATAATATTAATAATAATTAAAAGCTTGTTGGACTAAACTGGACTGGACTCACAAGTAGATTTTTAAATTTCATAGAAACAATTTTTCAAAATTTATGGAAATTTTTTTCCAAAATTTAATGGAAACAAATTTTCCTAATTTAATGGAAACAATTTTCCTAATTTAATGGAAACAAAAATTAGTCCAGCTTTTAATATTACCCAAGAAATCAGTAAACAAATTTTCAGATTTTAAGGGAAAATAATATCAAATAATCACAAAATCTTATTTTGCGATTTAACCATAATTTATGAAAATTTGTTAACTCTTAATTAATTTTCAAAAAAAATAAATAAACAAATTATGATTTGGATTAATTACCGAAAATCAAACGATCTCAATTAGATATTAATTAATTTTAAATTTTATTCACTTAACAAAATTTCTGAAAATTAATTAACTATTTCGGTGATTAATAGCCAATAATCATGATTTAATTAATTTAGCAAATTAACCCTAAATTGTTCTGCTGTGAATCAAAATAAGCAGCAAAACCAATAATCAAGTAATATTATGCACAGAGGCTCTGATACCACTGTTGGAAAACATAGATGTATAAAGCGGAATTTCAGGAAACTATTTCCTAACATCTATCACATGAACACATGCATTGTAAAGACCCGACCCGAATAAGGGTCCTAAACCTAGGCCTTTACTACATGCATGACTTAAAAGCGGATAAATAAACTTTGAACATCACTAGATTCAGATTATTAAAACAAAAACAACGGTTCGTTAATAGCTAGAACTTGTCCCTGTTTCCAAGCAACCTGTTCCGAGCAACACATTTAAAAACGCCTCTTTGGCCAGAGATATTTTAAATAAAAGACAGCTTTCCATTCATTAAAATCCAAAAGAACCTAATAGATGCTCATTCATGAAATCAACCTAAGGGCTTCGTGCCTATCTAAATGCAATGAAAACAACCTTAAACAAGCTTAACGTTAATAACTCAGAGTACATAGTTTGAAACATAAACAGATTAAAACAATAATAGTCCATGATCCATTCCTTGCGCCTCCAGCCATCAACGTCGCTGCTCCGAGTTGCCTGTGGAACCACAAATAATAAGGGTGAGTAAAACTAGTTTACTCAATAGGAATCCCCGACCGGGGTACAATACGCTACAGTCTATCATCCAGTCAAAAGTATAGAAGGCACAACTAACTTACATTACTTTTCGTGATTCTCTTACTTTTCATGCTTTTTTACTATTCATGCTATCTTACTTTTCATGCTTTCTTACTTTACATGCTGGGATGCCATTTTACGGACTTATACCCTTTACTTGCTTTCATAACTTAACAAATAATGAACATTCAATAAACCATAACTATTCGAGCTCTCAGTCTTGCATTGCTCGCTAACATGAACTATTAACCTGTGGGGTACACTGAACTCAAGAGTCCGAGGGAGCTCTCCACTCGGCGTTGTAGTGAGCATAAACATGTACCTCATGCTGCTGGCACCAGGTGAAGTTGGGTCTAGGGCTACCTGACCTGGTCCAGTTTCGCATGTCCTAATGACTCGGATCGGTGTCGCTGACAACAGGGGTGCGAGACCTCGACACGAAACGGTTGCCAACCATTTGGCACCGTATGTCGCAGCTAGGATACGTCCAAGAGTAGGCTCACACCCAATGGATCGTTCCCAGCCCCTTTGGGCGGCAGTCTTGGGCTACGGCCGACACGCTGAGATCGTGTCGACGGTCGGGGACGAGACAAGCCTCGTCACCCTCTCAACCCTATAGGCTTCCTGATGGCCTCTCACCCAAGACCGCGGACTAGGCTGTCACCTCAGTTAGCTAAACCAGGTGACGGGTTAGAGACGGGGTTCAACCACACATCCTGCCACAAGCCCGGATGATGACTCCTGCAAACTCTTACTAAAAGACACATCATACAATCATCCATTATCATACAACTACACATATCTCCTAACATTCAAGAAACGAGTACGATTCCCCTAACTTGTCTCTATGAACAGATACACAGTCGAATCGACATGCTAGCATGAGAATATCACAACATGGTACCAACCTGATAAACAATAAACATACATGAGCATTCAAGACATTCAGACACACAAGCAGCCAGATACAGTTCACACGAAACACATTCAATCCTAGCATGGTTCTACATATTTAAGAAAGAAGCAGATATCTCAACAGAACATCACATGTCAAACCTATCCACTAGCAAGCAACAGTCGATACATAAGCATACAAAAGACTATTCAGAAGGCAACGTATCGTCCACGAACCACATTAAGGAGATCCTTACCTTGGCAACTAACAAGTGAATCCTCTAAATCAATCTCCTATCCATGCCGACCACAACTCCAAACACCTAGCCATAACAAGCATACAATAATTAACCACTAACAAAGGAGGGCAGCCCACAATTGCACAAGGGCAGCGGCTGACTTACCGAGAGACGAAACGCGAAGGACAACGAGCCAACGCTGCTGGCGCGCGGACTCGTGGCAGCGAACGTGAGCGAAAGCGGCTGGCCTGGTGCGTGCAGACGAGCGGCTGGCTGCAACGTGCGGAGAAGGCAGCGCTCGGGCGCGGACGTGCGTGCGTCGACTGGAAAGCTGCTGGAGCGGCGTGTGCGTGCAATGCTGTGGCGAGCGACTGGTGCAGAAGCGATCGACGGAGGGCGTTGCTCCTGCTGGCTGCGGCGACGAGCGGATCGATGGCGAATGCGATCGGTGGAGAACAAATTGCGGATGGCGTACGATTGATCCCTCGACTAAGCTGCTGAAAAATGACAACAAGAACCCCAAACATCCATCAAACCCAGCCCCTTCTTGATCAAGAACGCAACGAAACTCACACCAACGAAATCACAAAGAAAACGACAACTGAGAAGGGAAAAACGAAGAACAACAAACCTTGAATCGATTGGCGAGCGAGAGGCCTTGGAAATTGCAAAGCTCGGATGGGAGAATCTTGAGAAGGCTGCCTTGATCGATCAAACACAGAGAACAACTCAAAACCCCTAACTTGATTTAATTCCCTTTAATTAATTAAAAAGCCTAAAATCCCCCCTTCGAGTCCCGTCGAAGGAAAACGAAATAAACCTTTATTTTCTTTACACCAACCACTCCAAGGGCAAGGGATCGAATCCCACCAAATCCTTTATCTAACTTCTATTTTCTTTAATTAAATACAACAACTCTCGAGACAATCCGTGCACCTGAAAATCAAGAAACCAAGAACGGCAATTTAACAACCAAGAATCTTCCAATAAATAATCCAACTAACCGTAACGGTCGAGACTAACCTCAAACGATGATCCGAAATCCCGGGCCGTTACATGCATAATAATTAAATGAATTAATTAGGGAATAAGGAATTACAACCTTTGATGCGTGATTCCCAAGTGATTCCCAAGCCAGAAGAACACTGCTGCTAGGAGATGAACACTGCTGCTAGGAGATGTAAGGGCTCCAACTGCAACCCCTCTAATTAGTCCACCAGCAAAGATTGATCCCACGTATGCTAGTACGGAAGAGGGTGAACAGTTTCACTCTCTTACTTTTAATGGGATTTGGAAGCACAAATCTGAGTTACGGCGTTTAGAGTTTTTCTATCTCTATAGAAAAACCTGCTGCCTCTTTTCTCTCCTAACCCCACATAAAATACGTGCAATTAGGTTAGGCAAAAGAGAAAACTTAAATAACTCTTAATGGGCCAACTCTTAATGGCCCATTAAACCTTTTGAGATTTATGTTTTAGTTCAATCAATTGCTGTTATGTGTGACCTCTTAGGAATTAGATATTTTAGTGTTAGCCCAATCTAATTAGCCTAACTATAATAATTATTCTCTAGCAAGTAATTATTAATTACTAAAATATACTAATTATTATCTCCATAATAATTCCTATTTATATTTAGTAATTGTGGGATTTGTCTTAGGACATAATTCCTTTCAAGAAGACGATCCGATATCAGAGAATTGTTCTTCAGAAGTCGTTAAACTATGAAGGCTTGGATACCATATTAGAGTTTAGGGAAGAGAGATGAAAAATGATAAAGATTTATATGAAGGTATACTCAGTCATTATGCGGACGACAAGTATAAAAAGGAAATAATTTATCCAAATGCAGCCGACAAACCAATTATGAAACTAACCCCCAATTGTCCTAATACAATTCTAAACACTTGTATTAGTGAGTTCTCTTAACATTGAATTAGTAGAATTCTAAATCAAAAGTTAACAAATTCGAATTATCTACTTTCAATTACTTTTTAATCAAAAAAAAAAAAAAAAAAAGTTTAGTTTTTTTTTGTTAGGAAGTTAATTGGGCGGTTGGTGTGACCCTTTAAACATAAATATTGCAAATTGCATATGCGTGCATTTTGTTATAAACTAATATAAAATGCGACCAGCTCTTACCTTTTTTAAAATTTCATGTCACCATATTATAGGTCAGTTTTTAATTGAAAAAGTAATATTATGTTTACAAGTGCAGAAATTGTATATGGAAAACAGAGATGAGAAGATTGAACTCCTAAAGTCGGTCACACTTGGAAGAAAAGATACGATCAACCTCTCTCCACTAACTCAGGTAGGTTATATATATTTCTCTCTTATTTATCATAGTGTCTTCTTATTTTTCTTATTATTATTTTATTTTTTAAACACAAACACTATATTAAAAATACTATTTTTTCTTTTGAAAAAAACATAAACTACTTCATTAAGAAACATTCAGTAACTTCATACAATCAACCTCCAACGCGGAGTCAACAAAAGGGGGAGATTCCCCCTCCAAAAAGCCAACAAATCCTCCATAGAAGAGGAAAAACCACAACCGCTAAGATGCATCGAATGAGTCTGCTTAGCCAGCACATCGGCCACACTATTACACAACCTATTACAATGCAAAATGTTCACAATCCCTAAATAAAAAATCAACCCTTTAACATCCACAACGATGTTGTTAAACTCAGAATAATCAAGATTTACACCAGTAATAGCCTTTACCACCTTTAAAGCATCCATCTCAACAAGAATAGGGGGCCTCCAAAGGACATCGGACTCAAGAATATGAATAAGCCCCTCCCTCAGCGCCATCCCTTCCAAAACCTTGACAGAAAGGTTTTTGAAGCCCGAACAAGACCCCAACAGCTTAGGTTTCCCTTTTCAATCACGAGCAATCCAACCAAGACCTCCAATACCATGAGACAGAGAAATATCCACATTCAGCTTCCAATACCCTTGAGGAGGAGCTTCCCACTGAACCATGCTACTTCTTCTAGCCATCCGATTAGCCACAGAGTCACATGCAAACATTAATAAATGAGAATCAATAACCCTAATAATTAAACCACACAGATTTTGGAACTCCAACTTGATTTTATCATGGAGGACTAAGTTCCTAAAGCTCCATAAGCCCCAAATAACAATGATAACTTTAAAAACCTCCTCCTTAGGAACTTTCATCAAAATGCCATCCAAAAAATCACACCCATTCTCAACATTTTTGAAACAAAAATCAAAGTCAGTCAGATAAGGAAAGAAATAATTCCAAGTACAAATCGACATTTTACAACACTTAAGTAAATGTAAATTAGATTCCTCATTCCGCCCACACAACTCACAGATCACATTAGAGCTTATTCCAACCCTAATAATATTGCATTTGGAAGGAATGACATTAAAAATAACCGCCCACGCTCTCATCCTAATTTTAGGAGACATATTAAACTTCCAAAAGCCATTCCAGGCCTTGGAGCCCACCCTAGAATTAGAAGCAGACTCCTTATCCGCATTATCAAGATTTAACGCAAGATGATAGGCACTTTTAACCGAGAAAGATCCCTTCAGATCGCAATTCCAAATAATCTCATCAGTTGTTCCCACCCTACTCAAAGGTGTATTGATAATAACTTCCGCATCAGCAGGACAACAAATATTATTAATCAGCTCATTGTTCCAGCAATTGCCATCCCTTATAAGATTCGAAACATAGTTGTCTTGCCAATCAATCTTGACCCCATAAACAAACGGATTACCAGCTCTGTTCAGCCAAGGGTCCCTCCTAATAACAATTCTCCTCTCACTCCCCACTTTCCATCTATAACCCATTATAAAAAGATCCCGGCCCCACAAAATACTCATCCAAGCCAAAGAAGGGTTACTACCAATATTCGCATTTAAAAAATCACCATTCACGAAATATTTACCTCTAAGAACCCTACTTAACAAAATATTGGGATTTCTAAGGATCCTCCAACTATGCTTAGCAAGTAAAGCTTGATTAAACAGATTAAGATCTCTAAACCCCAAACCACCCCTATCTTTGCTCTTCCCAAGGTTTCTCCAGCTCAACCAATGCATCCTTTTTTTACCATTATGATCCTCTCCCCACCAAAACCTAGCACACAAGCTCTCCAAATCGTTATTAAACGATTTCGACAACCGAAAACAGCTCATAATATATGTAGGAATAGTCTGCCCTACCGCCTTAATCAACACTTCTTTGCCATCTTTAGAAAGTAACCTACCTTTTCAAGAACTAAGGCACTTAATCAATCTCCCACGAATGGACTGGAACAAGACTTTCTTATTTTTACTATTTTGAGAAGGCATCACAAGATGAACACCGAGATTGTCATTCACTTTCACCCCAAGAATCTTGTTAAGCTTCTCCCTCTCCCTCACGTTCACATTATTACTAAAAAGCATAGCAGACTTATCAAAGTTCACCAATTGACCGGAAACATCCTTATAGCAGGTTAAAACGTCTTTAATTTTCATGCAATCAACTTCATCCTCCCTGAAAAACAAAAGGCTATCATCAGCGAAAAATAAATGAGAAATCGGAGGACAATGATTATTAATTTTAAAATAAGAGGAGGGAGGGGTTAATAGTCTCTACCTTGAAAAGCAGCGACGAAAGTCCCTCAGCAACAATAAGGAACAAGTAGGGGGACAGAGGGTCACCCTGTCTCAACCCACGCTCAGGAATAATATCACCATAAGGAGAGCCATTAATCAACACCGCATACCTAACCGAAGAAATGCACTTTTTGACCGTCCCAACCCACGCTTGGCTAAAGCCCAAATTATCCATCATCCCGAATAAAAAGTTCCACTCCACCCTGTCATAAGCTTTGCTCATATCCAATTTAAGAGTCGCCCAACCTTTTTTACCTGACTTCCTCTTCTAAATAGCATGAATACACTCAAAACCAATAACAACATTATTCGTTATAAGCCTACCTGGGACAAAAGTCGCCTGGTTCGGAGAGATAATTTTATCAAGAACCAATTTCAGCCTATTAGCCATTGCTTTAGCTATGATTTTATAAATTGTATTACACAAGCTAATAGGCCGGAATTCCTCCATTTTGCTAGAAACCTGCAACTTAGGAATAAGAGCAATAAAAGTACAATTAATAGGCCCTAACTCAACACCCTCATTTAAAACCCCAAGGCAAAACCTCACTACTTCATCCCCAACAATATCCCAATATTTTTGAAAAAATAAGGAATTAGTTCCATCAGGGCCAGGAGCCTTGGAAGGATTCATACCTTTCAAACAAAAATACTATTGTTCGGAAACAACCTATGAACCAAATACAGATTCTTAAATTCTTTATAGTGTTGTTCATTTTCTTTGATAATTGTTTTATTTTAAATTTTTTTAATTTAAGTTTAAAATAATTTTTTTGTTATAACTTTTTTCCTATTTGAATATTTATATTTTATCTATATTTTAAGAAATTATATTAAAATTTGAAAAAAAAAAGTAGCTTCCAAAATTTTATTTTTGTTTTTAAAATTTGATTAGCATTCACATACGGAAAGATATATACATTGTAGGAAAGATAAAACACATTGTAGGAAAGATAAAACACATGGTAGAAAATTTAAGTAAAAATAACTTAAAATTTCAAAAACAAAAAATCAAATAATTATCAACCGATTCAATATGTAAAAACAAACAGAGCAATACTTATATAAGAGTGGATAAGTATTTTTAAAATACTTACCCACCTTTAAACTTATATGTTTTTAATTTTTTTTTTAAAAAAATTGACTTTGATTAATGGAAAGAAAAATGCTAAAATTGAGAGAAACATAAAAGAAAAAATATGTGATAAAAATGGGTAAATATTTTGAAAATATTTATCCTCCTTATCAAATATTGCTCAAACCAATATTAATTAGAGAGTAAACAACTCCCTAGTTTAAACAAATAAACACTCAATGTTAAACTTTATTTTATAAATTTAAAACGTAAATATGTTAATATAGGTGGATATTATTGAATATTGTTATTACTGTTTGTATAGTTATTATGAGCTGGCAAGTTAGTTCAAATAGGTTGTTAATTCAGTAAGTTTGTTTACTACTCTAAGCTGAAGTTAGTATGTATTTAAAGGGCTTATTAGAGATGAATAAAGTATGCAATCAAGCTCTTGCTTCTATATGGTATCAGAGCTCTGATAGCTGCTTTCGCTCACCAAAATCAAGAAAACACTCGCCAATCAACCTTTTGAGTTCATCATGACAACTCCAGAAGAAATCTCTAGCGACGCTGCAACTGGATCAATCGATCTAGGCCTTGATTCAGCGTTCAATCCGTACTACGTTCACGCTGGAAATGGAGTGCCGTTCACGCTCATTTCTCAGCCGCTAATCGGATCTGAGAACTTCAATTCTTGGAAGAAATCGATCAAGATCGCTCTATCGGGGAAGAACAAGGAAGGATTTCTGACTGAAACCATCACCAAACCTAAGGAGGCGAAATTAGCCGTCGCCTGGAAGTGCAACAACGATCTGATTGCTTCTTGGATCATAAACTCTGTATCGAATAACATCACAGCAAGCATAGTTTACACTGGATCTGTGAAGGAGATCTGGGATGAATTGGGGAAAACCTATGGAGAGAGCAATGGGCCTCATGTTTATCAGTTGAGGAAAGAACTAATAACGACCTCTCAAGGAAGCCTGTCGATCGAGGAATACTACACGAAGATGAAGACGATTTGGCAGAATCTATGCGAACTTCGTCCTGATCATAAGTGTATTTGTGGAGCGAAGAAGGAGATTCAAACTCACCTGCAAACCGAATTCACAATGATCTTTGTCATGGGGTTGAGCGAATCCTTCTCTGCTATTCGAACTCAGATCCTCATTATGGATCCCCTTCCCTCGATCAACAAGACGTTTGCTCTCATTATTCAAGAGGAAAGACAACGAGCGGTTGGTCTATCAATTCCCGTTTCAGATCCAATCGCCTTAACAATCTCATATCAGTCCAAGAAAGCTCCCGGTGCAGGCAATCGAAGGAAGGACAGAACGTATTGCACGCATTGTCATCGCATTGGACACAGTTGAAAAGTGCTACAGAATGCATGGCTTCCCTTCGGATTTCAAGTTCCAAAATCAGAATGACAATACCAATGAAAGCGTATCTTCTGTGAATGCTGCAACTATGCCACAAGATGGATCTATGAATTTCTTGAGTAGCTTGAATCTTGATCAGTGCAACCAATTGATGAACTTCTTGAACTCAAGGACTCAAGCAGCAAAATAAACTGAAACTGTTGGAGCTGTCACACACGTTTCATGTATTTTATCTGCTTCTTCCGTTACTTCTACTTCTCTAGATTGGGTAGTTGACTCTGGTGCCTCTCGACATATATGTTATGCACGAAATATGTTCCTTGCCTTACGAAGCATTCATGATGTGTCTGTGATTTTACCGACATCTCACAGAGTTCAAGTAGAGTTTATTGGAAGTGTTCGTATTAATCCTTTGTTAGTCCTTGATGATGTGCTGTTCATACCAGGATTCAGTTTTAATCTGCTATCTGTTAGTTGTCTGCTAGCTTCACTACAGTATAACATACAAATACATGTTGACTCATGTTTAATTCAGGACAAAACCAATATGAGGATGATTGGCAAGGCTAGGTGTTCAAAAGGACTCTATCTACTACCTACTGATATCTCTGTCATTTTTAGGAACCCTACTGCTGTTGTTTGTACTATTTCAATGTCTACTTGTCATAATAGAGTAGGACATTTATCATCTAAACGCCTAGATCTCATGAAGAATGTACTAGAATACTTAGGAACTCATGATCAGCATTGTAGCATTTGCCCTCTTGCAAAACAGAGGAGACTCAAGTTCCCATTCAAGATACACGTGGATCTTCTTATTAAGAGAAAAATCTGATGTGTTGGGTGTCATCCCTCGTTTCTTTAAGATGGTCAAAACTCAGTTTTCAAAGGAAATTAAAGTGTTTCGTTCTAATAATGCACCAGAGCTTAAATTTTCTGAGTTTTTTGCATCAACGGGGACTCAACACCAGTTTTCATGTGTAGAAAGACTCCAACAAAATTCGGTCGTCAAACGAAAACACCAACATCTTCTTAATGTGGCAAGGAGCTTATACTTTCAATCCCAAGTTCCTATAAGATTTTGGGGTGAATGTGTGCTCACAGCCACTCACTTGATCAACAGAATCCCTATGCCCCTCTTGAAAAATCAAACACCATACCCCATATACTCAAAGAATCCAGACTACAATGCCTTAAGAACTTTTGAATTTCTGTGTTATGTTTCAACATTAACTGCCAACCGTTCCAAGTTTGATCCTCGTGCATCAGCTTGTGTGTTTCTTGGCTATCCAGCTGGGATAAAAGGATACAAAGCTTATGATCTCACTCGGCGCCAAATCATTATTTCTCGAGATGTTCACTTCTTTGAAAACTTATTCCCATTCAAAAACAAAACCAACCTTGAAGAAGAAGTTGGAGGTCCGAATGATGTCTTCCTAGAAGTTGTTTTACCACATACTAATGCTAGTGACTCCACACTTCTCATACCTTCAGCCTTCAATGACACCCTCCTTCAAGCACTAATTGAACCTTCCATTGATAATACACCTTTCATTGACCCAACACAACCAAACGTTACAGACCAATCACTTGCTCCTTCTGAATCCCCCACACCGTGTCATATAGAACATGATATTCTGATTCCTGTAGTCGAATCCTCTGTGCCATCAAGTGCAGAAAACATGCTACCTTCTACACCTCTTCAATCTGTCAGCAACTCTCATACCCCTGAGATCACGATAGCCCTTGATGACATTGCCTCATCCTCGAACGTTGAGGATTCCTTACCAGTGACAGAAGATGCAAATATTGGAAACAATGTTCAACCTGTGTTGAGAATATCTGCTCGCTCAACCCACCCACCTGGATATCTACAAGATTTTCATTGCCATTTGCTCAAGGAGACATTGACTAAGGATAATGTTGCTCATCCAATTCAGAAATATCTAGCATATGACTTGTTGTCTCAACCATACAAGCAATTTGCTTTAAATATTTCTTGCACAGTGGAACCGGCAACTTTCAAGCATGCCATTCAATTTCCAAAATGGAAGAATGTAAGGACCCGACCAGAAATAACGGTCTAAACCCCTAATCCTTACTTCATGCATGATTCAAAACGCGGAAAAA
>JBBMEF010054542.1:0-12340 GCA_037832685.1 Sicyos baderoa
CCGGTCATAGATGCTTCCGTGTTTTTTTTTTTAAATTTCTTAGCCGGTCATAGATGTTAACAATTGTAGTAGTGTTACTAGACTGTTGTTGATTATCACATTAAATGATTTAATTTTAATTAAACTAATGCAAATCAAAATACCCATTTTAAGCTTAGTGTTGGAGATCATCACCTTATCTCACATTGAAAAAGTGATAAGTCCTCACTACCAACTTTGTAAGAAAGATAGGTTACTCCTTTCGTCACAAATTGATTTTAAATTGAAATCAAATGTTATATTAATTTAATATAGTATCATAAGTTATTAAACTTAAAGTGAACATCGGATTCAATCCAAACATATATTTGGTTATCAAATTTGGATCAAACTTAAGCCGATATAAATCAAATCTAACCTAAGATTGATGTAACAAAAAGGCACCGTCTTGAAAATGCATTATTAAAAATCTATATTTTATCTCACATTAAAAAAATGTGAAGAGTCTCCACCAGCTATATAAAAAATGTAAATGATTCATTTTATCACCAATTTATTTTGAGTTGAAACACCATATCATCCACTAGTTAACATACATGTCCACTAATTTGAGTGGTAAGATTAACTCATTATTTTCCCCTTGAAAGGCTTCATCATTTACTCTCATAGTTATTGAATATAACTATTTGGTCATGCTTTGATATAACCTAAATATTGATGTTTATATATATAAGTCTAATTTAAACTGTATTTTGTTATTTTTAACCTAATCAATTTAAAAAAGATAAAGAAAATAAATGCATCCCAAATCAAACCCCACATATATAAGTATCAACATTTAGATCGTGTTAAGACGTGGCCTAAGCTTTTCTCATTATGGAATGGAAAAGAAGAAATTGACATATGAGTTAATCAAACATCAAACACTAATTAATATGTCACATGCATATAATTCAGTTATAAGTACATACACTAAATATCAATTATTTTACTAAATTAATCAAATGGCAATCATCGATAGGGTTAATCAAACATCAACGACACTAGAGATAATCTTTGTTCATTTTTATTAGCATGCAATAACTACTTTTATAATCATATCTTAGGTCTAATTCCAAGTCTTAATATAGGCATACCTATTTCAATGATACAAAAACATACCATAATTAAAAACTTATGCTACCCCTAAATAAAATCCAAAATGCATAATGTTATATTTTTTCAAGACATGAAAAAAGGAAGAGGGAAATTTATTACCATGATAATGTCAGAGGAAAATATAGGAGAGAAATTGAAGTAATGCTATATAATTTAATGAAGTTGGGATGGCCTCATTGTTTTTGAGTGGATGTACTTTTTGATGCCTTCTGATAGTGATAATGCAAGTCACAAGAAGTAAACAGAGACACACAAAGAAAGGAAAAGAACCAAAAAAAGAACCCTAATGAAGGCTGATGAAGAAGCAACATCACATTGTGGGAAATGATCACACACACATTTTTTGCAGTGGTGGGTCTATCTTATTTTTTGCTGCAAAAGAATCCCTCTCACCATTATCTTATTAATTTTTCTTTTTGAGAAAAATAAAAATTTAATTATTGAACTTGTGTTTGATGATTAACTCTTTAAGCTTTCAATTTTATTTGTAATAGATTCTATTTTTCCAAAAAGAATTGGGTCGATTAAGTCTTTCATTTTTTTTAGTACATATCAGGAGAAGGGGGACAAATACCAATTTTTGGGATCAAACTTAAGACGCTGGTATTGAACTGATTTACAATCACAATGAAATCATTGTGCCACTAACCCATTTAGTATTAAGTCTTTCGTCTTATAATGCATAAGACCTAATATTTTTAAATATCGGATCCAAACCCTTGATCTTGACCTTGCCATTAATGTCTATCGGTTTTTGTTTTGGTTTGTCACCGAAAAATGCATCTTATTGGGAAAGGTGTTCTACTATGATATCATTTGTGTAATGCCTTAAGACCGAAGATTTGAAATCTAGATCTGGTTCCCCTCGACCCCGACTTTAATTAATTTATCATGTAACATCTTAGTTCATAATGGGTATATGATCCGTAACCACTTTCAAATGAAAGAGATCCCGATGATATGTAATTCATGGTTAAAAAATATTTAAAAGAATTGATAGTAACTATCTATATTAACAATGTAATTTTCTTTTTGAATGACTCAAATAATAAGAGTCTAATGTTAAATGTACTTTATTTTATAAATATTGTCAATGAGGATAGATCATGTTAAAAGGACTCTCGTGTTGATATATGAAAATTTTGTTCATTTTTAAATGAAGTTTAAGTAAAAAAGGTAGCATGACCTGACCTAAATGGATGTAAAGGAATGTTGTGGTTGAGAGAGGCCGATACAAGATTTTGAATATTGATATGAATTCGGGGTCTAATGCATTACAAGTTGTATCAAAGCACAACCTCTTGTAATAGGATGTTGTTCATAGAAGAAGTAATTAAGTGGAAGTTGGTGGACATGTAACACGTCCAAATTAAAATGAGAGATCCTAGGATACCATTGCAATTAAAATGAAGAGGGAATCAAGAAGCATTGATAGTAATTACTACTTATACCATGTGCAAGTTATTTTTTCATAAATACTCAAAAGTTAAACATATTTAACTTTGGAGCAATTTAGATTGGAATGACCTCTTATAATTTTTTTTTTAAATATGTGAATGAAAACAAAATATGTTGTACGTAAAAATTATGAGAGAATTTTCACTATAAAAAAGCATTTCAAGTCAAGTAAGTAGCCCGACTTGTTATAGAATATATAAGGATTGAGAAAGGTCAAATTCTAGACTTGAAGCATTGCTCATTTAGGCCCCGTTTGATAACCATTTGGTTTCTTGTTTTTGGTTTTTCAAATTTATGCCTATTTCCTCTCAAATTTCCTACAATTTGTTTCATCATTTTTACCATGTATACATCTTTCCTTAAGAAAGTAGGGGAAGACCAACCAACTTTTAAAAACAAAAAAAAGTAGCTTCCCAAAGTTTGTTTTTGTTTTTAAAAGTTTGATAGTGTTCTCCAACTTTCTTAAAGAAAGATGGATAAATGGTAGGAAGGATGAAGCACATTGTAGGAAATTTGAGAGAGAATGGGCTTAAATTTGAAAAACCAAAAACAAAAAACCAAATGGTTATCAAACGGGGCCTTATTAAGCTGTTTTTGAAATTTACAAATTTATTTGACACAAAATTGTAAGTTTAGGTTCTTATATATATATATACAAATTTTCATTTTATATCTAATTAATGATGTACAAGTTGTTTTTTTATTAAAAAAAAAAAAAATATGTCAATAATCTATTCTATACAAAAATAGGAACTCAAAGACCAAATCGATAATCTTAGACTATGGAGACTTACGAAGAAAAATAAAAAGCGTTCAAGAACTTATATCTTAGACAAATAGATACAAATTTTCAACTTTAGGACCCTAACATTTTTTAATTCTCTTTAGATTACTTCTTTTTTTTTCTTTTTTTTTGAAAAAAAATCTTTAGATTACTTCTTAGCCATAGCCTTATGATTTTATTTTATTTTATTATTATTTTTTAAATTTTTATAAATTTTTAATTTTTTTTTTAAATTTTTAATTTCGCTTCATCTCTTAACTCCCATTAATTATGGTGTGGGCACAAACTTTTTGGATCCTATTCTCTCACATGACCCATGCATATGGTTTTGCTTCCTAATGTTTTATTACTAGCAACCAACAACAAAGTAGCCTTTAAGGGAAGCAATCTTGATATAACACATCCCCTTTAGGTTTCTTTGATTATGACTTTAATTATTTTTTAAACAAATTCTATTGGTTTTTTTGTACAGTAATGATTTTTCCTATTTTAGATAGAAATTCAAAATTTAGATAATGTTTTGCCTTTCATTTTTTTTAATCTAATCATATCATTGGATGAACTTTTATTTGATTAGTGATTTTCCTTAAGAGAGATAAAATGATATTCTGTAGAAAGAAAATGAAACTTTGAAACAATAAAGCTAAATTAAATTAATAATTTTTCAAACAAATGGAAGCAGGAAGTTGTATTTTGCATTTATTTAAAACGATTGCTACCATTATAAATATGGAGTCGGAATTTGATTTTTTTTTTTTTTTTTAAGATTACGATTATTAGGGTGGAGAGACTCAAACTCAAGACCTGGAAATCATTAAGTGAATATTGATGTCGGTTGAGCTATTACATTATTGATATTGTGATTTCAACCTTTCACTTATCAAATGATTAAAAAACAAACTTTTAAAAAATAATTATAAGTATAATCAATTAATAATTTTTTTTTTATATTTGCCCACATTTGG
The DNA here is from genome assembly GCA_037832685.1 of Sicyos baderoa. Taxonomy (NCBI): domain Eukaryota; kingdom Viridiplantae; phylum Streptophyta; class Magnoliopsida; order Cucurbitales; family Cucurbitaceae; genus Sicyos; species Sicyos baderoa. The sequence continues at coordinate 4,345 of JBBMEF010054542.1, forward strand.
TATTAAGATTAAAATAAGTAAGTATTGTCGTATATTATAATATTTGTAATAATAATACATAGTGAATATTTGTAATACAATATTAAACTATATTAATGATTATAGATATAAACATTTTAAAATTTTCCTACATTCATAATTATTTTGTGATAGAAGTCCACTACGTACACTTTTCCTAAAATAAATGTATATTAATTCCGAAAAAGATTAGCAATGGTTACTTAAGTGAGTATATCCTAATACTTTTGATATGAGCTCAACTAATCAATTAAAGAAATTCTAAATTTCAATTATCACTTAATTCTCGATTGGGAGGGTGATATATCAATTTTAATCCTCTATTAGGTACTATGTCACCTTCTTTAATCCTTCATTCTTCAAAAAGATCATCAATATCATCACATTTTATCTATACAAAGGCTCGAGTATTCTGAGCAAAAAAAAAAAATAATAATAATAACTAAGAGGTTACAAATTAAAATATTTCAACTATACTTTAAATATAACAAATTCTTAATTTACTGAATCTTCCAACTATACTTTAAATCATTGAAATAAAATAACTTTTTATTCAACACAATTAGCATGTAGTTCATGCAAAAAAATATTTACCATTTATGATGGTTTATTTTCTCATATCTCAACTAACATTAAGTATGGATTAGATGATATATATGAGATTTCATTTAAAAGCCATTTGATAGTGATAATCTAAAATAATATGAATATCGTTAACATATTTTTTAAGATGGTATGTAAATTGGGAACACTAACTTAAATTTGATCTTGCCTAAAAAAAAGAAAAACTTAAATTGAATCTAAATTTGTGTGTTCAAATATCGTATTAGATGATATGTGAACAAAATCAATTGTGAGTTAGGGAGTAGTCAATATATCTCCAACCATATGACTTGATTGTTAAAAGTCAATTTTCAAATTTCTCCATCAAATGTTATTAATTTTCATAAATGACCTTAATTCATTATTAACACGGATTCTCAGTTGGAGTTTATAGTCTCTAATTTACTATCGTTGAAAAAAAAAACGGTGTGATTAAACAAAAAATAAAATAAAATCTTTTTATCACAATTTGAAGAGTAGAAATGAAGGGTTATTATTGCATAGATGTAGTGGACCCCATTGATCGAACGATTCAGAACAAAGGTCTCATGGCATTTATGATGGTACTGCACCCATCACATCATGCAATATCCTTACGCATTTACTACCGAAAAAGCTTTTTTCTTTTTTCTTTTTATATTATTTTTTATTTAGGTTGACCATTGATGTGACCGACAGTTTTGAAGAGAAGTCTAATAGATCAATTAAAAGGTAAGATAGTATTTTGGTTCCAAATTATATTTTATTTTAATTTTTAAATTTTCAAAAGTCTAATTTTAATTTTGAATCTCTTAAAAAGTTTAAAAGTAGTTTTTGAATTAGAAAGAAATCTTAACTTCGATTAAATGGGATGAGGTGTCAAAATAATAATAAAAAAATAAATTTAAATAGACTTGTATATATTATTTTATTGCCTATCAAATAAAATTTATTGTACTTACTGCTTTGGTTGGCTAAGAATTAAATATTCTATGAAATATAAAACGCAATGTTAAAGAGAATTTGGTGGGTAGAAAGAGTTGAGAAAGAAAAGAAGTAAAGATCAGAAGAGATAAAAGTTCAATGACCATTATTTCAAATTTGAAGCTCCGTTTTCTTCTTAAAATTAAAACCTACAGATCTTAAGTGAGACATGAAAATGATAATAAATTTAATTTTTTATTATTATTATTTTTTTTATTATTATTATTATTATAACACCTCCTCACTTCTGACGGAGGCTAAGTTTTTTTTCTAACTTAAGTACTATTTTTAAAATTTGTAAAGGATCAAAATTGGATTTTTAAAAGTTGAGGGACCAAACCAGAACAAAAATTGGAACTAAAATTGGACTTTTAAAAGTTTTAGTGATCAAAATAGAACTTGCATGATAATTTAGGGACCAAAACAGTATTTTATCCTAGATTATATTTTATTTATTTGAGAATATTAATACTTTAGGTAGAGTTTTGTAGTTTTCATCACTCAGTTTATACTAAAAAAATAGGGAGAAGTTTTTGGGATGAACTTTAAATCAATAATAGATTATACTTTATTTATTGTTAATATTATATTTGTATGCAATAATCGTTGTTATGTAGAAGTGTATTATTCGTTGATAAGAAAAGTATTTATTAAATGGAAAAATTTGGGTGCACTCCGAATAGTACCCATCATGATGTCATTCATGTGAAGCCACACACCTTTTTTAAAAAATTTGTTTATAACAAATTAAAGTAAAAAATAGAGATGAGATATATGACACCAGAAGTACCACATGCGTAATATATCATGATGAATGTGCTACCTGTGATGCACCCAAATTCTTCTCTTTGTTAAATGAATGAATTGTGTAAAATACATTTATTACCATTCTAAGATTAATGAATTTTGATACATATAATAATTCTTGTATTAATGATTACAATATTTGAGATATAAATGGTTTATCATACTTGTTGACATACAAATTGAGTATTTATATTAATAAACACAACATATTCATATAATGAGTATCATAATACATTATTAGTATTTATATTATGAATATTATATTTGTATATAAATATTAATTTCATCTTCTAAATCTTTGCAAATTTAGGGTTATAATATAAATGGATTAACATAATTGATGTTATATAATAACTCATGAGTAATACAATTATGTCAGAAGTGAAAAAATCCAATAATTGAGGTTCCGTTTGATAACCATTTGGTTTCTTGTTTTTTGTTTTTCAAATTTAAGTCTATTTTCTCTCAATCCATCCTTCTTTAAGAAAGTAGAATAATACTAACCAACTTTTAAAAACAAAAACAAACTCTCAGAAACTACTTTTTTTTTTATTTTTAAAAGTTGGTTGGTCTTCTCCTACTTTTTTAAGGAAAGATGAATACATGATAGAAATGATGAAACAAAATGGAGTAAATTTGAGAGAAAATATGCTTAAATTTAAAAAACAAAAAACAAGAAACAAAATAATTATCAAACGCAGCCTGAGTGAATCGAACCAAAGCGATGCACCTGGGTGATAAACAATCTCCACACCATAATCTTCCACAAACTCTAACTACCTAGATTTTCTCATAGAGATAATGCCCAATTCTTCGGATAATTCTGCGCCCCATAATCTTTGATCCAACTTCTAATTTTTTTTGCCTAATTCCTAGGTGGGTGGGCACCATGTGATTTGAACCTATCATTTTATGGACCTCAATGACCTCTATGACCAATTAAACTACCACATGATGGTTATTATCAAGTTGTCTCTTGAATTCGTAGCAATATAACGATCGAAAAGTTTTAAATTTATCATTTTTTTTTAATCTGTTTTGGTTTATGTTTGAATCGATTGAATCTCTTTCCCTCAGTTTGAAGTTTTGCTAGAAATTATCAATTGATTCTCACCTAATATTGTTGATTATTTGATAATTTATGATGAAGATTTGTTGTTTTGTTTTTTGGCTTGATTTGTAGTTTGTTGTAGTTGAAGATTTGTTTTCCATGTATGTTCAATTCATCTCTGTCTTTATTTTATTTTTTTTGGTAATGGAATCTTGTGTTTCCCTTAATTTTTAAATTTAGTGGTGATCCAAATATTCCTTAACAAGATATAAAGGAGAATGAAAAGGAGAAGATGGAAAGCCTTTTGAAAATACTATTTTAAGAAAACAGTTGTTAATTAATGAAAAGTAAATAAGAAAATGTTGACATCAAATGTAATGCAAAGTTAAAATGGTATTAAAAAGTGTGTAAATCTGGAAAATAAAATGTCAAATTATTTTTGCTTTATCATTAATTTTTGCGCATATTTTGTAATTGTTTTCCTTTAATGATATACTGAATACATTTTTTTTCTTTTAATTTTTTTTTATAATAAAAACTCAAAACTCAAAACCAAAAATAGAAAATAAAATTATTATAATTTCATTTTTTTGAATACATATATTAGGAGAGGAGGATAAATGATTTTCGAGCTGAAACGTGTAACCGTTGAAATAGATTAAATTATTATTATTATTATTTAATAGGGTATGAGTAAATGATTATTATAAAAAATATCTTTTCTTTAAAAATACTAAAACTGTATTGGATAATTTTCACAAATGATTTTTTTTAATTATTTATTTTATTCTATTCTCACAAATGAATTAGAAATGTATTCAAATTTTAAAATATTTACAATTCCTAGTCATTGAATATATTTTAATATTATATTATAAAAATTATTATAAAAAAAATATATATGATCATGTGAATTTTTGATGTATAATAAAAATTGGCTAATTGCATCTATAGCACAAAATTGAAAATAATTATACATATACCAAAAAATTGAAACTAATCAAGTGATTGAGTGTGATTGAGTTCAATCGCTAGTTATTGATTGAACTCAATCAATTGAGCTCAATCACTTAACAAACTGATTGAGTTCAATCACTAGTTATTGATTGAGTTCAATCACTTAACTTTTGGTATAAAAGAATTTTTGATAAAAATGTGCTATAGTTTTAAATGAGGGTCTTAAAGTTGGTATACACAACAAATTTTCTATGATCATACTTATTAATACCTATAACTATATTTGTTAATTTTGTTAAAAGTAATCATATTTATAATTGTCGGTTTCACTTTTTTATTTTTATTTTGTTTTATATTTTAGAAAACAATAATGATATATATTTGAAAATTAATTTTAGTTTTCTGTTTTTTAAAATTAAAAAATAGAATCTATGTTTGATAATTATTATTTTTTCAAAAAATCACAAATATTTGGATGTTTTTCTTAAAGGACATGTATGGGTAAGTTCATCCAGACACACAAATATAAAAAAATGAAGTATGTTTTTTTAGAAAAATATATTTAAAGGAGGCTAACATTCTTATTTGATGAATGTAAGCAAATATAACTATGCAAAAAATTGATATATTTATTGAGAAAAAAGTGATTCTTAGGGTTTTGAAATTCATATCAATGCGATGATCATGATGAATAAGACAAAGATATGAAATTATCATATTTATTTTATTGAAACACTGTGAGTAGCTCATAATTATTTTATTAAAACATGTTACCCATATTTTTTAAACATAGTCGAATTCGTAATTTTTTGGTTAGTACTAAATTATATATGAAATCACTTGTGTTCGTATTCTTTTATGAATAATTTAGGGTTGATTGTTATAGTGAATCAAAACCCTTTCTTATATATTTTTTTATTTTCATTCTAATGTATGGCGAATTAGAAACGAAACAAACAAATTCTACAATCATCATCTTATCTATTTTAATGTTATTTGATATATGTTTAACCTAACTCGTATATTTATTTATCTTTGTGAAATTAATAAAAAGTCATAAAATTATTTCTTAATCATAAAAATATGGGTGACTAATTCCACTCACATTTCTCAAAATCACGGTGACTAATTTGACTTTCGAAGCATCATGTATTTCTATATTATTTGATCATATTTTGTTAATTTACAAAAAAAAAATGATAAGTCCTTTTTCTCAATTTAAGATATGTATGAGAACACATCCCATTAATTATATATATTTCATTTCACATTCTTAGCTTTTGTTGCTATTACCTCCCCTCTACACCTATTTCCCTCTTTTAAATGTTTCTCTTTTTTTTATGTGTTGAGTCAAGCAATTGTCTCTTTCATATCATCTCTTCCTTTACTTATTTTTTTATTTTTTTTTATTTTTATTTTTTTTTGAAGTCAAGAGCATGTGTTTTGTATATCTCCATATTAAAAACAAAATATGGAATTAAAGTTCAATTTTGATGTGGGTGTAAATCTTGGAATTTAAATCTCTCTCCCTAGATATGCTATATATATTCTATATAAGATCCAATTCAAAAGGGAATGGTCTAGACCAAACCCTTTTTTTTTTATTTTTAGAAAAGCTCTTTTTTACTTAAAGGGAAGTTCTAAAGAAAATATCATTATTCTAATTTGCATCATTTTCAATATTGGTCCAACCAAACAGGACCCAGAGGCCTATGAAATAATTAATGGGGTAAGATCTAGTTCACTTTTCTTTTTTTCTTCTTCATGTGAAGAATCCCTTAAAGTGTAGAAACTGGTAGCTTGTTGTAAAGCCATTATTTTGGAAGACATTTTATCATTACTTTTATCAACTCACAAAAAGTAAATTAATTTCTATGCATCAAAATGTTGGAACTAGGTTGGGAAGGGGCTTCTCAATATCACATGCATACTTATGTACTTGAGTGAAAAAAGATTGTAAAATGTTTTTTTTTTTTTTTTTTTTTTGATGGAAGATTGTAAATTGTTTGAATGTGCATGTAGGTTAAATTTCTCAAAGGAATACATATTTGATTAATTTCTTTTTTTTTTCTCTCACTCAAGGGCTTTTGGGCATGGAATAAATTCTCACGGAGAAACCTAACAATCTAAATGAAATTTTGGGAAAAGTACAATTTTTAGTCTTTAGGTTTGAAGTGAGATTTCAATTTAGTCCTATATTTCAAAATTAAACATTCCTTGACATTTCAATAATTCTTAATTTTGGTCTTTAAGCTAACAGAACAGTTAGTAATTTAACGGAATGTTGACAAGGATGATGAGTAGACAAATATTAAATTACAATAAATTAATTTTGATGTTGGTATGATTTTTTTTTTTTCAAACCCAGAAATTTCTGTTTTGGAACAAATTTACATGCTAGGTTCTGGAACAAATGTCCCTTCTGATTTACTTTTCTTTGATTTTACCTACACTGTCATTTTTCCTTTGTTTCCATGGCCAAACCCACACAAGGCTTTGCATGTCAGCAATATACAAATATATGAACAAATTTTTGTAAACCCTTAAGGACCTGTTTGTTTTGCCGTTTCGTTTTGCTTGGGTTTCAAATCCAAATCCAATCCTCCTTTTGGTTTCCTGTTTTTCAATCCTTGAATACCACAATTTTGTGATTCTTATTTTTCTTATTATTTTAGCGTTTGAGCCCATGAGATATGTAAGTTTAAGAAAGCTTCAAAATTTATTGAAAAATTATGGGGTTGTGTTCTTGGATTGTGAAACAACTTTTTATTATGATTTTTTAATGTTCTTTAGCAATTGTTCGAAAAAAATTATTTATTGGCAAAGAGGAAATTAAATAGTGTGTCGTCTCTTCAATTTACTTTTTATTTTTCTTAAAAAAAAAATCATACCAACACTAAAATTAATTTATTATAATTTAATATTTGTCTACTCATCATCCTAGTCAACATTCGGTTAAATTACTAACGTTTTGTTATTTGAATGATCAAAATTGACAATTATTAAAATGTCAAGAGTAAAAGTGTTCGATTTTGAAATATAGAGACTAAATTGAAATCTCACTCCAAACTTAAAGACTAAGGAGGTGTTTGGTATAAGTATTAAGTTAATCCATATTAACTTTATCCCTCTAAATTGTGTTTGGTGGACGGATTAACTTAATCCTAATCCTTAACGAAATCCAACAATAATTCCCATATATTCTCTCTCTGCCTCTTTTTTCGTAATCATCTCTAATTAAATTTTTAAACAATCTATTAAACTTTAAAAATTAGATTTAAAAGTTTATTCAAATTATTTTTTAGGTTTTATATTTAATTTAATAAATATTTGTATGGTTTATAAATTTAATTTTAAATATAAATATATTTTTTTTAATTTATATAAAAAATCAAAGAAAAAAACAATTAGTATTATTATATATTTGTATGATTGAACCCGTCATCTTAAGCAACCAAAGTCCTATTTGATAAATTTTATTAATTTGATCAAATAAACAACTAATATAATAATTACACATTTTTTTATAAAAATATACATACGAATTTTAAATTATAAGTTTTAAAGTTTTATTTTATTTTAAGATTATTTTAATCC
>JBBMEF010054553.1:0-12340 GCA_037832685.1 Sicyos baderoa
TTCTTTTAACTTTTTTTTATAATAAATATAAAGTAAAAAAAGAGAGATGAGATGTGTGGCACCAAATGTGTCACATGTGTGGTATCACCGTGGAGGTGCTACCCGGGGTGCACCCAAATTGATCTCAATAAATATTAGTAAAAGATGAGAGGGGAAAATGGGTGAAAAAAAGAGTGATAAAATGATGAAGGTGAAAAGAAGAAGATGAATTTGTTTGGATTTTTTATTATTATTTTCTTCCAACTTATCTTAGCCCTTTTTTTTTTAATCCAGTGATTATTTTTAAACTTTTACCATGGTGGAAGGATTAAAATTAAAAGTTTATAGACCAAAATAAAATAACGAAGAAAATTGAGGACTAAAATGATATTTTAACCTACATTTATTTATATCAATATCATAAAAAAAGAATGTGGCAATATTTATTAATAGAAATGTTACATTTTTTTTATTAAGTAAAAATATAATTATTTTGAGACAAATCAATAATTCAATATTTCATCTCGCCCAAACAATATAATTATTGAATTAGAAATGTGTGTTGTCAACTTATAACATGCCAGAGTCAATTCGATCAGTCGTACGTTGAAATGGGACCATCGAATTTATGTTCGTTGTGTCGGAAGAGAAGTGTGTGATTGACACGTGAATTGGGTCCATGGCCCATGGGCCCTGTCAAAATTTCCACATCAAACACATTTTCGGCCCAATGTAATTTCTGACGGTTTTTTTTTTTTTTCTTTTTTTGAGTATAAATAGGGGAGGGTATTACAATATCAACTCTCCCAGGATCGAATCCGTGACCCTGGTGTTCAACTGGTTTACAACCAAACAATGAATATAAATTTATTGTAGATATTCTTTTAATACGATATATATATAACAAATGATGTATTTTTAAAAAATATATATGTATATATATGACGAATGATTTAAATAAGACTATTTGTATTCCTTAAAAAAAAAAAAAAAAGACTATTTGTATTATTATTTTTCTTTAGAATAAATAGACTATTTGTAGATATGTATCCTATCTTACTTGTGTCCTAGATTTTAAAATTTAAAATGAGAGAATTTCCAAATTTACTCCTTGTTATATATATTTTGTTATAAAAGCAAACAATTTACTTTCTAAATATTCATCAACACTAAACCTTAAATTATAAACTCTAAATATCAAATCTTAAATATCTTATCCTAAACACAAAATATTGAACCATATATACTAAATTTTAAATAATAAAGCTTAAATAATAAATCTTAAAATACTAAAGCCAAATTACTAAAATTTAATAAGATTATTTTGAATCTAATATTATTATTATTATTATTTGTAAGAAAAATAAAATTTGATTTTAATATCTGGGATAAAAATATATAAATTCAAAATCCAATACCTAATTTAAGGGAAAAAAATCTATATTTATTAGTGATTCGAAAAACATTAAAAAAAAAATTATCATTAGAAATCAATTTTAAAAATAAAAAAATGGACATTTTTTGAACGTCACAAATTTTTAATAAATTTATTATTATTGTTTTTGTTTTAAAACATAATAAAGTTGTCCAAGATTTGAATTATCTAACCTCTAGATGTCAAGTAAACACTTGTCTTTTTTTCTTTTTCTTTTTTGAATCATAAAACATTCATCAAGTATACACTTGTCATATATACTAAAAGTACTTTAATTCAAAAGATAAATTATCGTACCGTTTTATTTTCAAAAAAATTATCGTACCGTTTTTATTGTAACTATCTACCAATATTTCAGCCACAAAAATTATATATATTTTGATGTTTTCATTTATAAAGTATTTTTTTATGGCATCCAATGGTGCCACCTAGGTAAAAAGTAGTGTTTATCTACACATTCATGTGTAGAGGGATTTTACTCTTTTCAAAATGTTCAATTTGTTTATTTATGCAAAATAAACCGTGAAAAACTTTTTTACAAATTGGAGAGGAAGACAATAGACCGTACAACTCTAAATAATATAAGAGTCAAATATAGGTTTTCTAGATCAAACCCATAATTATGAAGATGAAATGAATTGCCACCTATTTAGATAGCCAACGCTTCACAATTTATTCGGTACCAACTTTTTATTGGTAGGAAGGTTGAAATAAAATCATATAATATATTTGAGATGGTGCTTAAACGGTGATTATTTTTCTCTCGAACCCAATTATCGATCAATTAAGAAAAAAAAATTAAATGAGATTGTCACGTGCAATGAAATGACTTTTTTTTCTCTTGAGAATTGAAAAGATTGATAGTGTATTGGTTTTAGTGTTTGTTGATAATTTAGTTTAATTCCATGATCACGGATTTGATCTCGAATATCGGAATTTGGCTCTCATTTATTCGAAAGTGGAGTTAATTCGACTATGTTTAAGAACATCGATAGAGTGACCCACTAACATATTTTGTCAATCACTTTTCTTAAGAGTTTGGTATAAAATCAATGTCAAGAAAAATAATGCATCATATGAACATGTATTCAAAAATTCTATTTGATTGAAAACAAGTAGCTAGTTATATGAGTAAACACATGTAGGGTTGGTAAAATTTCTATACCAAAATTTATTTCAAAGACAAAGCCATGTTATATATTATGAAGATTAAAGCATAAACTTTTGATTTCATTACCTACACAACCCATAAAACAAGGGCAAATGCACATGGGGCTTAGCCTAGGTTTAGGTGTTATTCTCTCTTTATGTTGATGAGAAGGACACACTTAGAATAAAACTTTTGGCTGTTCTTATGTCACATGTAGCACTTGTTTTTTTTTTCCCACCAAATTCTTCATTTGAGCTAAAATTTATGAATATTAAGTAGTTAGGTTAGATACTATCAAATCGGTTCACTGGTTACATAAAAAGTTATACGTACTTTTACTAACGATTTTAAAGTTAGAGGTTTAATTTCCCCCTATTTTACTTCGTATTGTCAATTTTTTTAATTTTTTTAAATGTAATATAATTGGTATTATATATATATATGATTATTTTAATAAAAAAAAGTTAGGTTTTTTCTTTTGTTTCCAACTCATTTGATTTTTTTCACATGGGACAAAAATTATGAACTTTCACTCAAAACTAGCTCAATTTGTTTAATTCTTCCAAACAAACTTACAATTAAATTTAGGGTTACATTAATTGTTTTTAACCATATCCTGGCTATTTTAAATATTATTTGGTGCTTAAAAAAAAGAAAAAAACTATCTAGTGAAATTTAAAAATGATTATATCCTAATCTAAAATAAATAAATATATATATCATTAATTTGGAAAAGTTATTGGAATTGACAATCACAATTTGGCTAATTAAGTTTTAATCAGTGTTACATAAAAAAAAAAACAAAAATCAGTGACATAAAAATACAAAAAAGAACTATATCATATATTAGGCCATTGAATTGAAAGATGATATGATCATTCATTACAAATACTAAGAAGTGAAAGAACACTTAATTTGAATGAGGACGTGTCGATACATTATATGCTTTAAAACAAACACTAGTTATATAAAAGTTCAATTCATATATATAGTGAAAATGATAAAAACAAAGAAAACAGCTCAATTATCAAGCAAAAAGACTAAGTAGGGTTGCTTATATAGCTTGCTAAAGTTTTTTTTAGTACAATAATAAAAGATTAAGGGAATCGAATATCGGACACCTGTCAATCAAGAACACATATAGTGGTCAATGGGATGATAAAAAAACCAAAAGATTGTTGATTTTGGATGACCATTTATCTAAAGAAAGATTTTCTTATAATTTTTTTTAACATCCAAATATTGTAGGGTCAGACACATGTTTCGTGCGAACAATAAAAAAAAATATGATAATGTTTGGTTTAGGCCTAGTGATGTTTTCCATGTACTTGTCATGAATATCCTAAGCCCTAGCTGTCTGTATTAGAAGAGATGTGTAGCTTTCATCTTTAACTTTCACTGTGCCCAAACATCTCACAAATATATTCCTTTTCTTTTACACAATGCCTTCCTTTGGCATTCTTATCTATTTTCATGTATATATTAGTTCAAGTCTATAAATTTTCAAATTTATTTTATATATTTTTTGTATTTAAAAAATTAATTTAGTATATCATAACCCTCAAAATTGGTAAACATTCAAACAAATTTTTTGCAATTGTTTTCATATTTATGAGGATCTTAAGTCGATTTAGTATATCATAACTATTCTTACAAAACAACTCATCTAATCTTATAATATGTAGGTGTAAAAAAGATAAAAAAAAAATTGTTGTTAAATGAGTGATTATTATAAAAAAAAATTTTTTTTTTAGAAACAATGTAATTATTATAAATTGAATCTATAACCCACTAATTTCTTCCCTGTATTGTTTAATTTAGATGTTTGTAAAATATATTGTTAGATAACAATTTTGGTAAAATATATACTTGTTACTTAAAAAAAAAGTAAAGATAAGATACAAAAGTATTTATATCAAAAATATTTTTTTATAAAGTGCTAAAAACTTGAAAGACAAACAACTTTTTCAATCAACAGAAATCAAGCTAAGAAACCACAAATCTTCAAAAAGAAAAAGAAAAAAAAGAATAGTGAGAGAAGTCACATGATATCCAATTTATTATTTTACAGTATGAAACATCTTATTACTCATGTTCTAATATATATATATATATATATATATATATATATATATATTATTCATCATATTTTTTTCTTAGAAAAAAGTTAACAACAATATTTAAAAATATAACTATAGTTAATTGATTAATTAATGTTTACCTAAGTTATTGTTTTTTCACATTAAAGCTGAATTCACTTTTTTTTTTTTTTTTCGAGACGGAGCTCAGTTTACTTAAGGGAAAAAAAATTATCCTTTCAAATCCGAAATGTGCGTTTGTGATCATTTTTTTTTCCTGAAAATATCATTTTATTATATACATAATTGCCTTTTAATTATAAGCTTTTGTGTCGTTTAATAGAGTTAATTAAAGTTAAAGCACTTTACGCAATTATATATGTTTGGTTGTTTTAATAAAGACGAGGATGGAACTGGCTAATTTGTTAATTATTTGTAACAGAAAAAAAATATCTTGTGTGAACTGCACTGATAAATGGATCTTATAGTGCAATAAAGAATTATCATTTACGTTTTATTTAAGGAAAATTGTATTAGATATTTTTTTTTCTGTTTTCAATGACGAGATTAATACCAAACTAGATAATCAATCGTATACCATCTATCTATTTGGTAAAAAAAATTAAAAAATACTTTGGAAACATTTTTTCTTTTTTGAGTACAAATTAAGGAGGGGGAGATTACAAATTTCAAATTCGTAATGCTAGTGTTGAACTGGTTTACAACCGAACAATGAAATCATTGTGTCACCGACCCTTTCAATAATATTTTGAAAATATTTGTTAAAGTTTTGGAGTAATTTTAAACTTGCATTTTTTTATACAATCTTCATAACTAAGAGGCATATGTATCTTCTATGATCTCAAAAAAATAAAAATAAAGGCATCTTCTATAATTTAGCCAAAATAATTAATATTAAAAATTCAAGATTAGGAGAAATAATCTTTTTATATACCTGATACAAATAGTATTAAAATATAATTAAATCGATTGTTTATATAATAATAATTTAAAGATTAAGGGAAGCTACCGGCTATACATGTTATAATTAATATTAAAATATGACTGAATTTGAAAAAATAACAAAATTTAAGATTTGGAGGACATCATATTATGTGTATGTCACTGGTATAAGAAATAAAAATGGTCAGTATAAAAAAAAACTTTTATCTTTCTTATTTGAATAATACTCAATTTTAATCTCTAAGATAATATACATCAAAATACTTCTTTTTTAGTATAAATTAGGGGAGCGGGATTACAATACCAACTCTTCCAAAGTTTGAACCCCTCAAACAATAAAACCAGTGCGTCACTAACTTTTTCGGTAATTCTACATCAAATATTTGAAGGAAGCTTATCACATAATAAAAACTGAAATTATAACTACATCAATATAACTTTTTTATCTAAAATATAGCTGTGCATTTATAAATTCGGAGTAAAAAATTCACCAATTCAAGCTCATAATTAAATTTTAGAAAAACATCCAAATCCAACCAATGTTACCAAATAGTTAATTGTTGGTGGCTTATTGACTTTGATTCGTAAAATTGATATTTAGTCAACAAATGTAATAGTTCATGATATTAGTATATATCCAAAAATTAAATGATTATGAATTTGATTTTCCAAACTCCCATTATTGTAACTAAACAATAATTAAAAAAAATTTAAAAAAATCAGTATTGAGCTTTTATTGAATACCATCTATATGTAAGATTCATCTCTCCAATTTAAACTCAAAAAGATAATAATAATAATAAATTTAAATTTATTATGGACATAGTTACTATAGCACTCAATTTTAATATTCTATGATCAGGAGCTCGATCTCGTAATTATGACGAAATTATGAAATTATGAGGTTGTTTAATGTTTTCAGTGTGATTTCTTATACTTCGTAATATTTTTGTAAGAAAACAAATATTTGGCCTGACAATGAGTATGATAACTAACGAAATATATTGTAATTACTTTCCTTCTTTCAAAGGTCTTAACAACTTATATTTATTTATTTATTTTTTTTTTTTGAAACCAACAACCTATGTTATTAAAATTATACTTTTCTATTTACACTTTTTGTAAAGTCATAATAAAGATTAGAGTTGTTCATCCGTTGATTTTATTATTTTGTGGTAATCTAATTTCGTATTATAGTCATAAATTCGACTTAAAAATTCATATTTGACTAATTTTCATATACAATTCTCAATGATTACATGTAATGTTAAGTTTTTTTAGTATAGGTTGAGAGAGGAAAACCACAACTCTTATAAAGAGGATAGTACTACTCTCAAATAAACCGAATATTCTTAATATGATTAATTAAGTTTTATATTTATTTTTTTAATAATGCCATAACAAATATGTGTCGGCATAATAATGCAATTAGTAGGTAAGCTACGAGCATTTTATTTCTCTAACTTATTATAATTTATTTTTCCATTCTCATCAGCTGGATCAGGTTGAAAATTTATAATTAAAGTTTAGTTTTAAAAAAAAATAGATTTAAACAAAATAAAATCAATACTTTTTTTTTTTTTGAAGAAATTAAAATCAATACTAAATATAAATTAGACACACAATATATTTTGATCAGGAGGATATCTTTTTGCATCTTAGCTGATCGAAATTCCAATAATTTATTTGCTTTTTCACTTTTTGATCATTATATATATTCTTTACATATGTGTTTAGATCTAATATTATTAGCTAAGATAAGGCGACGGCCTAATATTATACAAACAATGAAAATTATTAAGAACTTAATTTTCATTGATTATTTCCCCTAATTATTTTAAGGTGAAATATATATATATATATACGTTTTAATTTTAAGGTTTTTTAACAAATTGTTTTTATTATAAAGGTACGAGATGGGAATAATAAAGGAGTAGATTTGGACAAATAAAACAAATAATTATATTTTACGCTTTTAAAACCAGGCAAATAGCTAAAGCTTAATATTTGTTTAAAGATATAGATTTATAGTAATTGAGAGAAACAAATCTTATCTTTATTAAAGCGCCATCGATTTTTGTCTGCAAATAATTGAGGAAATATGATCTTTACTTAATTTTAGCTTTTGAAATATATCTTAATTTAAATTTAAACGTGTTCTAATTTACTAAACTACGTACAAGAATTTTAGTAGATATATAACTTCTCAAGTTTATACAATTTAAAACTGTCTCACTACTTTACTTGATTAAAATTTTATTACTGAATAAGTCATCAAAAAAATTATTTTTTGTCTTATGAGTATAATTTATTTATTGTTTTTTTTTTCCTACTATAAATTGGAGAATGAAGATTACAAATCATAATTACATGATCGAATCCGTGAAGTTTGTGTTTAACTGATTTACAATCAAATAATGAAACCATTATATTATTGATTCATTCGATTTTTTTTTTTTTTTTTTTTTGAACACAGAGTAGGAGTAAACATTCTTGTACTAAATTGAAGTAAATTTTGGTTGGGAGGAAAATAAATCTAAAAATAGAGATACGTTTGTGGAAATTTTTTATTTAGGGCTCGTTCCAAAATTTAGAACAAAAAAAGAAGAAAAAAAATTAACTTTTGACATTCAACAATTTTCATTTTAATAATTATTTTCGTCTTTTTTCTTATATTTATTACTGATATATTTGTTATTAAAAATTTTAACATTGAACATCATATAAAAATGTATATATATACTTTCAATTGTAAAAAAAAAAAAAAATTAAAAACAAACAAAAAACAACTAATGCATTTTGCAGAATTTAAATTTTGATTAGTAGACAGAAAGAATCTTCTCGTAATTATTTAAAACTGAACCTTCTGTTGTGCACAGTGCTACAAATATGATCAATTCAATTATTTGTAATTTTTTTTTATTTGATTTCATGCTAAAAAAAAAAAAAAAATGTATATAGCTAGCTATAATTTTATTGATACCTTCACCAGGCCATACTTTCTTGTTCCAATAATAATTGGGAATAATTGTACCTCATTTGTACATACCCAATAACTAGTTCTTTTGAGAAGGCTTATGATTTGTATTAAAAAAATACATAAAGTATTATTATTTTTTAAAACGATAATATAGTTTTACAAAAAAAATATATAATATAGAGTTTTTAACTTTTAATTGTTATTTTATTAGGAATTTGTACTATATAGTAAATTTTATACTCTACATTAAAATTATAGAAACTTTTTGAAAATATTATAAATATAACAACTTTTTTGATAGATTTTATCAAACATTATTGATGGGGTCTATCAGACACTATTGATGGAGTCTATAAATCTGATTTTGCTATATTTGCAAATATTTTCAAAAAGTTACTATTTATGCAATTTTTTTTACCTTATTGTAATATACATGTAAATTCCCCTATTTTATTAAATCGTGTTATTTATGATTTTGTTTCTTCTACAATAATAATAATTAATAGGTTATGATTTATGGTTACTATAGATAGAGATGTTATCTCCTTAACTTTTTAATCCACCAAAAATAAATCCAACCAAGATTTATAAGATAAGTGGTTATGAGGAAAAAAATAATAATTATAACCATATATTTATATGAGTTGAATTTTATTTATTTATTTAAAAAAATATTTAAAATAAGAAATTGTGAACATATAACCTTATTATAAAATTGTGTATGATACTATTGAAATCATGTGGGTTTAGTTTGAACTATGTTTTTGTTAACATTTAAGACCAAAATTTAGCAAAATATAAAGTTAGGAATCAAATTTTAAAATTACAAATTAAAAAAAAAATCATACCTATAATCGTAAAATTTTGAAGGTAAACATAACATGATTGTCGTTATATGTAATAAAAAAAATTAAAAAGGAAAAAAATACTATGTACTAATTTCCTTGAAGTAAGATTCAAATTTATATTTATTTTCTTTGTTGAACTTACAAAAAGACCCTCAATTTTTGGAATCTAATGGGCAATTAAACATTTATTTTATTTTATTTTCATGGTGTGTGTTTAATATGAGGAATCAAATATGAGTTGAATTCTATAAGACACATGTTTTTATTTTATTTTCATGGTGTGTTTAATACTTCCCTTGAATGAGATAAAGAGATATACTCATTCTCATAAATGATATACTTTGGTTAGTCAAAATCTATCAGCTTCCCTATTCAAATAAAACTATTTGAATTATTTCCTACATTTGTTTTTTTGCCCATATAAAATTATAAAATAATTTTTTTAAAAAATAATATATATTACATCATCCCCTATCCCTTTCTACAACAGAATATAAAAGTAATTTTCCACATCTTGAATGAGATTAAGTGAACCATTTCTGACCATATCCTCTGCTCCTTCCTCAAAAATTGATTTTATTCTATATTTTTAATGTTATTCTAGACTTAAATGTTTATTTAGGCTGTTTTATAATTTTTTAAAGTAAGCCAATAAATAATTGTTTTTACATATGGATTTATTTATAACGTGAAATACTTTTTGCATGTCTTTTTTTACAAAAAAAAAAAATGTTTAGACAAAACGAAGAAATTTATTATAGCGAATTGATGAGAAAACAAACAACTTTGAAGAATTAGACTAAAAAATAACAAATCATTGACAATCAAATGAGGATATAGTTATTTTATAGGTAAATTATCGTAATATTTAATTAAAAAAAATGAAATAATTGATTTCACCGGCGGAAAATGCATAAAAAAAAAAAAAAAATTCAATATTATCCTAAAAACTTCTAAATGGATTTATAAATTTCACATTTGAATTGTTATATGCAGTCAATATAATTCCTTGAGAGATAGACTACATAGTTTTGTATATGTATATTTATGCATATATATATTAGATAATTTCTTAAAATATCTATCTATATAGATATGTATATTATATTTTTAGAAAATTAGATATAGATATATATATATTACCATGCATAATGAGACAAATGGCTACAGTATTGTGCATTCTTTTGATTTAAAAAAAGTTAAATTGGATTGGTAAGATGAAAATTTATACCATCTCAAAAAAAAAAAAAGTATATTAAAAAATTAAGGAAAAAAAGAAGAAAAACCAGAAAGTGGCACATAGAATAGAAGAAAGAAAATAGTGGTGGTCAAATAATTTGGAATCTATCAATTTATTTATTTATTTTCAACTACTATTTTTTAAAAAATAATAAAATTAACTGCTTATTGGATGGAAGAATCGTAATTTATCAGTTTTTTTTATTGAATAGTGGAGTGGAGATGGATTAATACAAATATTATTTATCATTCTTCTATACATATAATCGTGGGGTAAAGATGGATTAACATAGATGTCCTTTTTAAACAATTTTTTTTTTTTATCAACTATTTATAATTATTTTGGGTCTTCTATTTTTGAAGTGCCAACCCAGTTGCGTGAGCTCCTGGCAAGAGGCCATTTCGCGCAGTTCCTTCCAAGTTTTTCACCCGACCACATAATAATACCATTAGTCCATTCTCTTGCTTTATCCAAGCAGCTATTTTGGCTTTTTTTTTCCTTGTCCAATTTTAGTTTAAATTACACGTTTACTCTAATTTTGCATATTTTGAATATTATATACTATTAATTATATATATAGTTATTGATTGGAATTTTGTTGTGTATACCAATTTTAAGACCCTCTATTATAATTATAACACATTTTTATCGAAAATTCGTTTATACCAAAATTTTGAGTGATTGAACTCAATCAAACTCAATCAATAACTAGCTAGTGATTGAACTCAATCAGTTTGTTATGTGATTGAGCTCAACTGATTGAGTTCAATCAATAACTAGTGATTGAACTCAATCATACTCAATCACGCGACTACTTTCAATTTTTTGGTATATGTGCAATTATTTTTAGTTTTGTACTAAAGATGTAATTTTTTAGCCCATTTTTGTTATACGTGAAAATTTTCCTTATTGATTTGCTAGTCATACATTTGTGTTCTATAATTTATTAGACACTTTAATTTTGATATTTTTTTAGTTTACAATAATAAAGGATGGGGTTTAAACTCATGAGATCGGTGTATAGTAATATTACTAAACAATTCTTCTGATTAGCAAATGATTTTAGTGTTGATTGTCTTTTATTAGAAAAAATAAAAAAGGATGAAACCAATCTCGGCTTCTCAACGAAAAAAGGATCACCTGATTCGGATTGAGAAGGGAAAAATCTACAAGAGAAAGATTCGCAAGAACGGAATCTACCATTGAATCCTCCACCGAGCTATTATATTCTTCATCACAGTCATACGAGCAACTTAGTTCTCGTTACTGATATCCTCAATGATGACAACTATGTGAAATGGAGTCAATATCTTTGTCTGTGTTGAAATACTTGATATATTTTGTGAGTTTTGTATTTACTAAAGAGTAAATGTCATCTATATATTAAAAAAGTAATGATGTGGCACCAAAAAAATTAGGTATGTAAAAATTGATCCAAAAAAAAAAAAAGGTATGTAAAAAAGTAAGAATTTTGAGAAACTTTTTATTTTTATTAAAATAGTTCATGAGTTTAGGATTCGACGTGTGATGTAAACCTATTAGGAATTGGTAATTAATTACATCATCATATTTACCGATTGGATTATCAAGGATATATAAAATAAAAAGAAATATTTTTTAGTACACTAAATAAAACGTTTCACCACTCATAAAGAAAGATTTATACA
>JBBMEF010054564.1:0-12339 GCA_037832685.1 Sicyos baderoa
AAAATCTATTGCTACCAACAATGTATATAAAAAAACTTTTGATTTCGTACATCGAGAATTAAGGTTCATGAGCTTAGTTAGAAGTTAAAGACGGATCTTTTGACCCAGTTCAAGGATGTTAAGGCGGAGCTTTCTCTTCTTCGCGTCGCCGAGGTCACTGGTGGCGCTCCCAACAAGCGTTCAAAAATGTAATTTAAGTCGAAGGCGATTTTTTTTTTTTTTTGGAAACAGGGTATAGAGTTCAATTGGGAGTGAGTTTGTAAAAATGGAGGAGAGAGAAAAAAAAAATATTTAAAATTTAACCATGGTTAACTCTAAAGTTGGATGGAGGACTATTTTTAAACTTAATTCAAAGTTGGAGGACTAAATTTGGACTTTTGAAACTCTAGGGACTAAAGTGGAACAACCCTCAAAGTCTAGGGACCAAAATTGGACTTTTGAAAGTCTAGGGACTAAAATGGAACAACCCTCATAATCTAGGGACCAAAATGGTAGTTTAACCTTAAAATAATGTAGAGAAATGTACGGCTAAGAAAAAGAAAGAAATATGTAGGTAATATTGAGGGGAATTTGCATGTATATTACGATAAGGCAAAAAAATTGAGTAAATAGCAATTTTTAAAAAATATTTGCAAATATAGCAAAATCAGATTGATAGACTCCATCAATAGTGTCTGATAGACTCCATAAAAAAAAGTTGCTATATTTGCAATATTTTTAAAAAATTATATAATTCTAATGTAGAGTAAGAAATTTGCTATAAGATCACTTCTCTCCTTCCCTACTGAAATCTCCTTGGTTGAACAATGTTATTAACATCAGTTGAAAGGGGGGATTACAAATATCGATCTCAGTAATCGAACCCGTGACCGTGGAGTAATGGATTAACACCAAATCAGATAACCAATCGCGCCACTGACTCATTCGGTACATCAGTTGTCTTCCTCCATCATTTTACATCATAGTTTATGGTGCATGGTATTAAGATATTTCTTTGAAAGTTCTAATCAATATTTCCACTTGACTTTTGTTATGTCAATTTTGCATTCTTATCTTTATAATGAACATTATTAGTTGGTGAATTAATTAGAGCATTGTCAAACTCACAAGCTTATGAAAGTGATATTTCAGATGAAATTTACCAGATCTATACTTGATGACTAATTACTTGAGGTATTTGTGTACTATCCTATAAATTTATAATAAAAAAGTTTGTAATTTAACATAGAATCTATAAGATCACCTACCTACGAATTTTCTTGATATCCAAATATTGTACGGTTAAGTGGTATGTTTCATAACAACAGTCAAAGTGCGTGCAAACTAGTCTGGATAGTCACCGATAACAAAAGTAAATGTTGGCAAATGGAAACTTTTTTGCAGATCTCTCTGTTTTTCCTTTTATTTATTTATCTTTTTTTCTTCAAACGGGTGTCTTCTATCAAATGAATTGTTAGTATTGCAGAAGAAAGTCAACTGGCATGGTGTTTTAACATAGATAATACATTGTAGTGAAATGGAAAGTTGGACCAATGAAAATGATGCCTTTTGGCACTGAAAGTGAAAGTAGAAAATGGAAACCTTTACAGGCAAGAATCAAGATAAAAAAAATCAAGATCTTTATTTGAGAACTTAGCAATCGAGCTGTTAATATAGTGGATAAACTTCAGCGTTGAATACCACATATTGCTTTATTGCCAGGGTGTTGTGATCTTTACTATGCGAGTGGAGAGTGTCAATCTCATTTATTTATTCATTATTCGTATACGATGAGTCTCTGGAATTTGGCTTTTCAAACCTTTGATTGGTCACTCGCCCTAACTCTTGATATTAAGTCCTTCCTTTCCATTATTTTGGTGGGTCATCCTTTCAAAGGGACAAAAGAGTTGCTCTGGTTATCTTTCTGTCGGACATTCTTATGGATTATTTGGAATGAGCATAATGCGCGTATCTTTAGAGATACTAAGCGGACTAGGGAACACAGTTTAGAGTTAACTCTTACATCTATGTATTTTTGGTGCAAGGATTTGTCACTTTTATCAAGTTATTCTCTTTCTTATTTCATTTCAAACTAGAAACTGTTCTTGTAAGCCTACAAGGTATTGGGTTTTTCTCATTTCATTTTTTCAATGAAATTGTTTCTTCTACTAAAAAAAATCGAGATAAAAAGTGCAGCGGGCTGGAATTATTATTATTTGTCTGAGAGTAGAAAATAAAAAGTGCAAACATAGGTACATTTGTCTGAAATTTGTAAACATAGGTTGTAGGAACAAATTTATGTTGAATCTGAAATATTTTGAGATACAATCATACAGCTAAAATACTTAGGTACATTTGTCTGAAATTTGATAGTTCAATCACTGTAGTGAATTGGATGAGGTTGAGGTTAAGCAAGTTGATTGGCCAAATGAATATGATAATATTTACTTTATCATTAAAGATTGATGTTTTGGGGGCGTGCATGCTTCTCTTGATGTCTCAAGTTTGAAGTGGTGGAGATCAATTTCTTAGGGAACTCCCGATTTCACTTCCGGTCCGACGATGTATCATGATGCCACAATCTAGAAACGGGCCGTGGGTATGGATTAGGTGGGGTTCAGAATGTACAATTAAGCAGCAGGGCTGTTATTGATAATTTAGTCCTTTTGACTATATGAAACTCTATTATTATTTTCTTCCCATGGCTGCCTTCTGACACTTTGAATAATTGATTGAATTGAGGATTTGCAGAAAGTTCTCATACTGTTTGCTTTACTCTTTCTTTCAGTTGTAAGTACTCAGGACTGGATTAGATAAGATTCCCAACCTATTGAATCTCTTCTCTTCTTTTTCTTTTTTTTGATATTCGTGATTGTCTGGGTCACCTTTCACTCATCTCAACTAATGTTATAGGACATACCGTCTGACCCTACAACGTTTGGATGTCAAGGAAGCCCGTAGAAAATTAATTCTTAGGTAGATAACCAATATGAATTGAACTCATCATCTTATGCACCCCAAGACCCTCTTTGACCAATTGAACGACTTCATGATGGTTCCGTTCTCTTCCTTCACAGGTTTTATTAGTTGGTTGGTTGAAGAATTGTCAACAAATTTTCCACTGCTTGGATTTTGAAAAACTCTTAGGTTGTACCAACCTTTATCTACAGTCTTCTTTAGACATCTTGGGTCATCAAGTACTGAGAAATTTATGGTCATTCATAGCACCTATTGTCATGAGAGTGAAAACTTTTGTTTGTTTTTTTTGTATTTTCCCTTGTCCATGAGTTGAAAATTTTGGTGTAACAATTTCAGGATAAAGTTTTTGCCTTCTCTTTGGTGACTCTTAGGGCATGTTTGTCCCATGGACAAACGAAGGAGTTGGCTTGGTTTGACTTCTATTTCATGTTTGCCCTATGGACTTCTATAAGTCCATCCAATTCTTACTCAACTCCATCCGTGGGTCACACGTTTTATTTAAATATTAAATTATTAAAAAATTATTCAATATTTATTTTTTATTTAAATAAAAACTTCAACAATTTACTTTTCATCCCATCAAACCTAATTTTATTATTAAAAAACTATTAAATATTCATTTTTATATTTAAATAAAAACTTCAATCATTCTCTTTCCATCACATCAAACATAATTTTGTCTTTTCTTTTCTTCCCCCCAAACATAAACTTATTTCACTTATCTTCTCTTCCCAACTCAACCCATCCTCTCACATCCAAACATGCCCTTAGAGTTTTTAACCCAATGTCATTCACTGAAGTAGGTAAATTAAGTTCTCATATCATAAGTATCTGATTTACATTTCATAGTTCAATGTTTTCTTTCTTTACAACTAATGAACCAATCTTTGGAATAAGTAAGAACCACCAACTTGTTTAGATTCATATTTGATTATTCTTTAACATATAATGTTTTATCTCTTATTAGAGATCTTTCTTGTAACTGGTTTCTTTATTGGAGCTTTATCTCCATTTTTTCTTTCATTCATCAATCAAATAAAAAAAAACATAAAATGATAATTGCTGACTGATAATTGAATTTTATTTTTTTCCTTTCAGCTGCTGTTGTAGTGTTTCACCCAAGGGAGGCAGTCTCTCTGGCACATCATGATGCCTCTTTCATCTCTATAGGTAATTTAATTTATCAGTTTTATTTCCATACAAAAATGCACATGAAAAATATGATTTTTGTGGAGACTCTAGGGATTAGGTATTGGCTACAAACATAATGATTTGGAAGCATTTACCTTTTACCTCTCTTACCTTATGGTTGTCACATTTTCCAACATTTTCACTTGTGGAGAAATTTGTTACACAGTCTTGGTCCATAGAATTGAACATGGTACTACGAAGGCAACATGAACATAGCTCAACCGGTTAAAGCATATATCCTCAATTAAGAAGTTAGAGATTTGAGTTTCTCTCTTCTTTCCTACGGTGTTGAACTATAAAAAAAAACTTTTACAAACATTTCGGAGAGTAGAGAAACATTTTTTTGAATGTGCATTTAAGTATTGTTAAAATTTTCCAAATGTAATCGAAACACTTAGGGCATGTTTGGCTTTGAGAGGATGGGTTGGGTTGGGTTGGGATGAGAAGAGAAGTGAAATAAGTTTATGTTTGGGAGAAAGGAAAGAAAAGATAAAGTTATGTTTGATGTGGTGGAAAAAGAATGGTTGAAGTTTTTATTTAAATAAAAAAATGAATATTTAATAGTTTTTTAATAATAAAGTTATGTTTGATGTGATGGAATGTGAATTGTTGAAGTTTTTACTTAAATAAAAAAAAAAATATTGAGTAATTTTTTAATATTTTAATATTTAAATAAAAATGTGGGGCCCACGATGGAGTTGGGTAGGAGTTGGATGAACTTATGGAAGTTCATGAGACAAACATGGAATAGAAGCCAAGTCAAACCAACTTCACGATTTATCCATGGGGCAAACATGCGCTTAGGGAAAAGATGCTATTTGCTAAAAACGTTTTCACAAACTCAAAAATCAAGCCAAATTCACCGGTAGATACCCATTTCAATACAAATTAAAGAAACGTTTTTTTTTTGTTTATCCATACCAAACAC
Organism: Sicyos baderoa; assembly: GCA_037832685.1. Classification (NCBI taxonomy): domain Eukaryota; kingdom Viridiplantae; phylum Streptophyta; class Magnoliopsida; order Cucurbitales; family Cucurbitaceae; genus Sicyos; species Sicyos baderoa. The sequence goes on from JBBMEF010054564.1 coordinate 5,078, forward strand.
TACATCCTTTCTGCACTAGAAGAAAGCAACTCATTTCCAAACATTATTAGTCTCACTCTTTTTGTTTCCTAAGTTTTTTTTTTATATCTATCGGCACGCAACTCAACTATTATGACGATACATTCCGCCTGATCCTATAACATTTAGATAATAAGGAAACTCATAGAAAATTATTTTTTAAGTAGACGGTCACCATAAATTGAACTGATAACTTTTTAGATTTGCAACGCCCTCTTTGATCACAAGATACCAAGGCATGAGATTTTGTTTTAAAGCTTTCTGATCCAAGCAATAAACCAATATAGGACGGATCCAAAATTATTATTATGATTTTGAAATGATGATAGATGGGGTAGCAATATGAACCCAATTATGAGTTGACCAAAATACAAGTGAAAAATTCAAAATTGGAGGAAGAGGGGGAAGCCAAGCCTATTTGTATTCTACCAAATGCACACCTCTCTTGAAAATTAGAACAAAGCATAAAACCAGTTGTTTGTGAATATTTCTTTTTCTTTTCCATTAAAATATATATATGTGTGTATGTGGAGCATACCTGTCTTTATCTCTTCAAGGGGTTGTTTGGGGCGAGGAATAGTAATAGTTAAGGGGGGATGGTAGTGAGAAGGGGAATAGAATGGAGAAAAAATATGAGAGGAATGATTATTTGTGTTTGGGGTGAATGTAATGATTATAGGAGAATGATTATTTGTGTTTGAGGTGAATGTAATGATTATAGGAGAATGATTATTTATATTTAAAATAATGTAAAAAATAGTGATATGATGTATGAAAAGTTATTGAAGAGAGAATAAAAAATAATTAAAAAGAGTGAAAAAAATGATTTTTAAAAAACGTGATTATAGGGATAATGATTTTCGGCAAGCAACTCAACTATTTTAAAAAACGTGAGTATTGGCCAAACATGGGAAATCATTCTCATTCTCCTCCTTATTTTGAGTGGCACAAACATCCCTAGGTAGGAAAACTCCAAAACACCAACAAATACGATATAAAAAAAAGGGACCCCACATTGCACATGCACCCACTTTTACTTTATTGTTGTTATTTAAAAATAATTATATATATATATATATATTTATTTATTTATTTATTTGATCACCACCTCCACTACCAATAATCATTGGACGTAATTAAAATATTTTTGAAAAACAAAGTATTATGTTGTGTTGTAGCACCCTCTTTTGTTTTGCATTGTTTGCTCAATTAGTGGTACCCAAATTCCTTCCCCTAACTCTTGCCGGCTCGCCCACGTCCCTAGTTTCTATGCCTCTCCCATAGGCCCTTTTCAGGGAAACAAAATTTTTAGGTTTGGAAAATGACTACATTTCAGATACATGTACCAGGTATCGAGTGTTCATCCTTTAAGTTCCCAGGTTTGAGGCGATTGTAGAGATTAATTTTCCAGACGATCCTCAGTTTTCTTCCCATCTTTTGATGTATCCTAGTGTTATAGTCTAGGCACGGGTTAGTGGTATTCTTGAGTTCAGAAAAGTAAAGCTCTAAGTTCCCGAGTAAAGAAAAGGTTATTGAGTTGGATTTTGGTAGTTGATTGCCAAAGGAAGTCTTAACTTTCGTTGTACCATGGACAACTAAGTAACCATGACGTCACATATATATTCCAATCTCTCCTCGAAAGGTTGTTGAATTAAAAAAAAAAAGTTCATTCTGATAGTTGATTTATTGGATTTATTTTTTGTTATGTGTTAGTTTTATGCTTCAACTTTGAATTGTGATTTTCTGTGATACATGTTGATTAAAGGATGATGTGGCATGGTTATTTGATAAATATTGGTTAAATTGACACATTTTAGAAGATTGTTTGATAAAGTATAAGTGTGAGTTCAAATCCTCCCCCTCATTATAGGGCTTGGTTTAACTAATTTGGCCTAATATGTTACTCTATTTATCTATTTTTTAGATTTTTATCTGTCACATTGTTGTATATTAATCATTATTTGTTTGATAAGTAGATTAATTTATAAGTATTTGAATGAAAATGCCACTTTTTATGGCTTTAATGAGTTGTGAGAGACTATTGAGTGTTACATCAACCAACCTCATACACTTTAATTTTGGTAGAAAAGTTTACCAAATGCTTACTATTTGAATGCATACTAGTCTTAGTTAGAAAGACAGCTTAATTAGGATATGTGATAGTGTCTTCTAGAGGTCGTGCAATGATCGAATGTCTGGGTCTTGATGATGTGCTTTCTTTGAAGTTGCAAGTTCGAGATGATAGTATGAATTAACTTTGTGACCTTCAATTTTACTTTTAGTCTTACAATATATCCCATATCACAATTTAGAGACGGGAGCAAGAAGTGTTTCCCGGTTATATACAAATAGAATATGTGACAATCGTTTGTTTTACAAAAAGTATAATATGATGTAGGTTGTTGAACACTCAAATTAGTGTGGTAGGAATTATAATTCTTTTTTTTTTGTTGAACTGCATCTCATGTGTAAGTTATGCTTGTATAAGCCACACATAGATTAAAATAAGTACAAATATTTTTGAAAATTCATAAGGGAAAAGTATTAAGGACTTGAAACAATTTAATTTCTTTTAACAAAAAGAAAATATAGAGATTTATTTTTAAAGTGGAAGTTTGATGGGCGGGGGATCTGGCAGTGGGCATAAGGCCACATGCAAGCCCAGTCATAGTGGCTAAAAAGTTTTTCACCAGACCTAAGTGTCCGGGCACCTTGGTCAGCTCGGGCAGCCACAACGGGCCAAACTAATAAAAGTCAAAGTCAAAATAGTGAGATAGATGTGGTGAAAAAAAAAACAGTAAAATATAAATATTTATATTTTGCTAATTTATAAAAAAAACATATTTTTTCCAAAATTATAAGAATATATATAAACTTTCATAAATATTTCAAAATTATTGGAAGAATTAGAAACATTGAAGACATAGCCCGTGGAAAATAGTTAAAAAGGGAAGAGAAATCAATTTTTACATGTTTGACTCATAGACTTAAAAGTCTTTAATAACTCCAACACTCCATTTTACATCACATCAAACATAAATTTATTATCATTTTTCTTTCATTTCCTTCCTACCAAACATAAATTTACTCTCACTCTTTTCTTTCCATTCCAACCCAACCTACCCCATCCCCAAACATGTCTTAAGAATGTTATAAAGAAAAATGAATGTGTACTGTGAATTTCTCTATTTTGACTGAGAAATATTTAGGTTATGTTTAAACATGACTCAAATAATAATGTTCTTAAATAATGTTTATCAATATAACTTTTAAATAATAATGTTCTCAATATGGCTTCCTATAAGTTATATTCTATTTTTTTTAAATAAAATATAATTGATCTATATTAAGTATATAGGTGAACATTATTATCTTGGTAAAGTTGAACATGACTTAAATATTTCTCATATTTATTTTAAGTCGATTCTAAAAACCGAACTGTGATGCTGATGTTGTATTAGTTTACAACTAAACTATAAAATTAGTGCGTCACTTGTGACCCATTCGGTTTTTTGAAACAATTTTCATTTACATCGTTAGAATAACATTTGTAAAATATTAAACTTAATATCATAATTTTCTTCTAAAAAAAAGAGTTTCGGGGACAGCTTTACCTGGCTTTTTAATTTCCCTTTATAACCTCTTTCTCACCGTTCCCGCTTTCTCTCCCAAACTTCACAGCTGGCTCTCTCAACAAACTCCGTTCCGTTTTCCTCCTAATTCTCTCTCTCCCGTTCTCCGTAATTCCGATTCATTTATCTCTGATTCGCCGTAAAAGGTATCGATCTTCTTCTTCCTGTAATCTTTGATTCTGTCGATTTTACAATTGATTTTGTTGCCTTCTTTGGTTCCTGATTTTGTTCATTGATCGGGTGGAATTCATGGTTGATTGATTGCTGTTTTAGTGTTCTCGAATCGGTGAATTTACATTCTGAATCTGAGTGTGTTTTTGTTAGAGTTGAATCGATCCCGAGAGGAAAAATTCGCAGTGAGAGAATATCTTGAAATTTCAGATCGGCGTTAGGTTTTCAATGGCGTCGTCTCAGATTCTGAATCCTGTATCGCGTGATTCGTCGAGAAAGAAGAAGAAGAAGAAAGCAGCAAAAGAAGACGACGATCGCATAGAGTGGAATTCACAATCGCAGCATCAAATTTACTCCTCGAAGCTATTGCGCGCCTTGAGCCAGGTCAGGATCAGTCCGGCGGCGGCGGCGAACGAGGCTCCTCCGCTTCCGCCGTCTCGCCGAGGCCGAGCGGTGCGGGAGGCGGCGGATACGGTTCTGGCGATGACGGCGAAAGGAAGAAGCAGGTGGAGCAGAGCGATCTTGACGAAGCGCGTGAAGATCAAGTTCCGGAAGCGGAAACGGGCGGAGAAGGCGCGTGGGAGTGGAAACGGGCGGAGGAAGAAGCCGAGAGTTAGCGTTTTGCGGCTGAGAGGGAAGGGATCAGCAGCTGTGCAGAGAAAAGGCCGGCTGCTTGGCCGGCTTGTCCCCGGCTGCCGGAAACAGCCGCTGCCGGTGGTTCTGGAGGAAGCGAGTGATTATATTCCTGCACTGGAGATGCAGATCCGAGTCATGAGCGCCATATTCAACTTCGTTTCAACCTCCTCTTCTTCTTCTTCAACTGGTATGGATTCTTCTATCTCCCCACCTGCCTAATGTATATTATAAATTTGGACCGAATGAGATTCGTTATCTGGTTTGATGTTAATCATTCATACTCTTCCGTCACAAATTTAATTCGCAAATTTAATTCGCGAAATTGGTATTTGTAATCTCTCTTTTATTTTTTGACATACAAATGTTATAGAGTTAGTATGTGTTATAATATTAGTCGTGAAGTTAACTCAAAAATGGAAGAAAAAAAATTGTAATTTGGAGTTATGTTGGAATTCAAAATTAAAATTGAATTTGTATGATATGATAAAATCTAAGAAATAATTAATATCGTTTGTAATGTCGGCAAATTAACTATGAATTTCAAAATTAAAATTGAATCGGTATGATATGATAAAATCTAAGAAATAATTAATATCATTCGTAATGTTGGTAAATTAACTATGAATTTCAAAAATTAAAATTGAATCTGTATGATATGATAAAATCTAAGAAATAATTAATATAGTTTGTAATGTTGGCAAATTAACTATGAATTTCAAAATTAAAATTGAATCGGTATGATAGGATAAAATCTAAGAAATAATTAAAATATCCTTTGTAATGTTGTATTTTCTGCCTTGCAATTCCTACTATGATCTTGCAATTTTAGTATGGGAATGTTGATAAAATTGAATTCAGATAATTGTCCAATGAGTGGGTGACTGTTTATTATTATTTTGTGCCTTGAAGATATTTCAGTTGAATCATGTCTAGTCAATTAGTATTTCTAGTAATTTTACCTTTCAAATTAATGTTAATAATCCTAACCCTCAAATGGTAGAAGAAACATATATAACCGGTCTAGTGTATTAATGATAAATGATTGATTCAAATATTAATGAGTATTAATAATTTCGTATCGAATTGAATTTTTTTTTTTTAGATTATAACAATTGAGGGTGGAGATTCGAACCTAAGACTTCTATGTCATTAGGTGAACATTGATGTCTGTTGAGTTATAACCCTGTTGACAATTAAATCGTATTTATAACTATCAATTCAAATATTTTTAAATTTGACTATATTATAATTATTTTGTTATAATAGACCATTGATTAACTAAACACAAAAAATTGAAATGATTGATGAAGAAAAAACTTCACGTTTAGGCCCCGTTTGATAACTATTTGGTTTTTTGTTTTTGGTTTTTCAAATTTAAGTCTATTCTCTCTCAAATTTCATACAATGTGCTTCATCCTTCCTACCATTTGTTTATCTCTCTTTAAGGAAGCAGGAGAATACTAACCAACTTTTAAAAACAAAAACAAACTTTGGGAAGCTACTTTTTTTTTTGTTTTTAAAAATTGGTTGGTCTTCCCCTACTTTCTTAAGGAACGATGTATACATTGCAGAAAAGATAAAACAAATTGTAGGAAATTTGAGAAAAAATAGGCTTAAATTTAAAAAACCAAAAATAATGAACAAAATGATTATCAAACGGGACCTAATTATATATTGAAATTATGGAGCATTTCACATGTCATTCTCTTAATCAACTTTAGACGAAAGTTTTTTGTTTTTTTTGTTTTTTTTTTTACAATATTTAGGAATAGAGAGTTGAACTTGTAATATCACCGTCAAATCAGTTAAGTTCAATTTTTGTTGGTGTGATAAGTTAAGATCATACACAATTGTAAATCAAATAAGACATACACACATTGTAGCGTTTATTAGATAAATATGCAGGGGTATTATTTCACAATCAATTATGGTCATAAGAACAGTAATCTATATAAGATAATCTTCTCATCTTTTTGATGTGTGGTCACGAATATTGTTCTATATAAAGGGGTTTTTTATGTATAAAAAAAATGAGTTAAAAAATTGCATGTTTAGTACAAAACTGAAAATAATTGTACATAGACAAAAAAATGAAAAATGGGTCATTTAAAAAGAGTGATTGAGTTCATTCACTCTTAATTGATTGATTCAATTGAATAAAGGTGATGGAGCTCAATCACTTAACAAACTGATTGAATATAATCAAATATTGATAATTGAGTTCAATCACTCGAAATTTATACCAACTTTAAGAAGAAATTGGTATAAAACAATTTTTGATAAAAATGTGTTATAATTTTAATAGGGTCCTAAAGTTGATATACAATACAAAATCTCTTTATATAATAGCTAGCCACTTGATCTTTTAGAAAGAGTTCGTTGAATCAATGGCAAATAATCATGCATAGTAGGATAAAAAAATTTAACACAAAAATAAAAAAATAAAAAAAATTATAAGCTAGGGTAAGACAGAAAAGTCAACTGAGAGGGTCAGTGACGGGTTTAATTGTTTGGTTGTAAACCAGTTCAACACCAACGTCACAGGTTCAAACCTTGAAATAGTCGGTATTGTAATCCCCCTTCCCTAATTTATACTAAAGAAATTCTGTTATCGGAAGAAAGAGAGAGCACACGAGTCAACCAGAAATTCATCATATAAATCAATTAGAAAGTATATAAACACTACTACAAAAATCCCATTAGATGACACTTTTAAAAAATGGAATTCAAGAGGGAGAGACAATAAAGTGTCATAAATTAAAACACGCGTTTTATGACACTTTATTATAATCATCTAGTAAACAC
>JBBMEF010054584.1:0-12337 GCA_037832685.1 Sicyos baderoa
AGTTTTTGATTTTGAGACCATATGCATTGCTACATACAACTTCTCAGAAGCAAACAAGCTTGGAAGAGGAGGATTTGAGACGGTTTACAAGGTCTGCATATTATGTATTCAACATAGTCTTGAAATAAAATTAAAAAAAAAAAAAAAAAAGCAAATAGTTTCTGTTTGTTGTGTCTGTTAGGGAGTTTTTCCAAGAGGACTAGAAATTGCAATAAAAAGGTTGTCACAAGGTTCAGCCCAAGGTGTAGATGAGTTTAAGAATGAGGCTATTCTCATTGCAAAACTTCAACATCGAAATCTGGTTAGACTTTTGGGCTATTGTGTTGCAGGATGAAGAAATGAATCCTAAAATGCTGAAATTGCAAAACAAAAACTTCTCAAACTCACCTGAGAAGAATCGCAGAGCAGCACGAAGGCGGAGCGGCACGGAGGCAGAGCGGCGTGGGTTTTGGAATGGGGACGACTGAGGTTTTTGCGTGCGACAAGCTGGAGAAGAAAATTTACTTTAAAATATTTAGGGCTTTTGTTTTGTTTTGTTTTTTTTTTTTTTTTTTTAAATATTTACAGCGACGGTTTGTACACAAACCGTCACCGTTAATCCAAAATCGTCCCCTTACGCTACGGCGTCGGTTTGATATCGTCACCATAAATATATTTCGGCGACGATTTTATAAAATCGTCGGCGTAGCTTTGTAACTTCGACGTTAAAATAAAACGTCGGAATAGATAATTTATGACGACGTTATGAAAATCGTCGACAAAAATTTCGTCGCCGTTGATTGTTTTTCTTGTAGTGCCTTATACTTTAAAATGGACATTTTTTATCCATTTCATTTCAATAATCTCTACTTTTAGTCTTTCTATGCCTTTTAGTTTATTTTTATACTATTTTTCTTCTAAAAATTAAATTCACGTGAAAAAAAAAATTGTTTCATTAATATATCAAAATTTTATTATTAAAATGTTAAAAATAAAAATATTTAATTTTGGAATATAGAAATCAAATTAAAATTAAACTTCAATGGACTACTAAGTTTTATTTATAATTTCAACATCTTCGTATGTTGTTCTTGAATTAAAGAAAATACTCCAAAATAATTAAAGTTAAATGAGTTCAAGACGTCATTCGTCTATCTTAAATAATTTAGGCCCCGTTTGATAATTATTAGTTTTTTAAATTTAAGTTTATTATTATTTAAAGTTCCTACAATGTACTCCATCTTTTCTATAATGTATTTATTTTTTCTTAAAGAAAGTAGGTGAATGTCAACTAAATTTCAAAAACAAAAATCAGCATTTTGCGAAGCTACTTTTTTTTCTTCTAATTTTTAGTTTGGTTTCTTCAAATATAAGTAAGATGTAAATATCCAAGTAGGAAAACACATAATACGATAATTATTGTATGCTTAAATTTTTTAAACAAAAATTAAAATTAGAATAATTATCAAACGGGATTATAGATGTTTAAATTCCAACTCTCATATAGTTGATGATGAAAAAGAAAAGAGTGTACAATTGAGGATCATTTAACAATAACAATGTATTCAATAAATAAGACACTTTTGATTTCTAAATAATAATAATAATTATTATTATTGTAATAAATAAATAGGACACTCTTAACAATACAAATCTTAAACTTATTTGGCAATAACTTAAATGGACTATATATATGGCTATACTAGTAAACTTATTTAATGTTATAAGAGCTATATAATGGGTGCACAATAAATAAATTAACCATCACATCAAATTACTTACAATTTTCAAAATAGAAAAAGATAGTATGGCAGATAAATCCAGTATCAAATTTGCTTTCATTGTGGTGATAATGTTGTTGGTTGTATCTGACTTGGGTAAGATTTCAATTTCTATTTTTTTTCAAATTATATATCACGATTTAAATTCAATTCATGATATTTATCTACCTAAAAGATTAAATTTTCATAAATCTTTGACAATCAAATTATGTAGTATGTATGGACTATAAGACCAATAAAAAAAAAATTGATAATATGATTTGATATCCAAAAAGATAATATGATTTGATATCTAAAAAGAAATGAAATTAGACAATCAAATTAGTCTAATTTCATTTCTAATTTTGTGGAAGTGCTTGAAGGGATTGCTTTGCGGGAGGGGTTGAGAAACTTGAGAAATGTTTTCTCTAGCTTTCTCCCTCCTATTCTGGTGGAGTCCGATGTTTTATCTGTGGTTCATGCGATTGTTGATGGCTCTCCAGATGTCTCTGAATTCAGCAATGTCTTAGCTGATATTAGGTGTCTTATTAGTACTCTTGGTATTGAGTGTGTTTCTTATTGTAATCGCCTTTGTAATAGGGTGGCTGATGTTTTTGCCAAGAGGGGTTTATTGTCTGATTTTTGTTGGGTGGCTCCTTGTCTTTCTGTTGAGACGGAGTCTTGGTTTTGGAGGGGGAATCTCCCCCCTGATATTGGCCCCATTTTGGAGGCGGACTTTTCGAACTTTGGTGATATGGAATGAATGGTTTGTTTTTTTCAAAAAAAAATTGATAGACTTTGGTCAATCCAAGAGTGACATGTGAAACCTTTGATATTTGACACATGAGACTTTTATGTATTTTAAGAAGTCAAAGTAAAAAAGAAAAAAAAAAGAAAAAGAAAATGTGCATTATTATATTATTATTTGATAATGTGTCTAGTGGTAACTTTCTTAAAAGGAAAGAAAGTTATATGTTATTATACAACTTTTATGTGTTTGTTCAAATCAAACTTTTTAAATATCATAATATTTTTATTTATTGTGTCTAACATTATCTTTCTCAAAAGGAAAAGAAAGTTATAGGATGTTACATTACTTTTATGTATTTTTCTAAATGCAACTTTTTGAATATTATAATATTATTATACATTGTGTCTAACGGTAATTTTGAATATTATAATATTATTATGCATTGTGTCTAACGGTAACTTTGAGTATTATAATATTATATGCATTGTGTCTAACGGTAGCTTTGCATTTTTATGTTTATTTAAGCTTCACCTTCTTTACCAAATGAAGACACCAAATTTCATATTTCTCAATCCTCCAAAATAAAGAAGCTTCATTGTTACTCTCTCTAAGTCTTCAATTTATCTTATTCTTAAGAGAGAAATTATTGTATTGTGAGGATTTGATTTGTGAGAGTTAAATTTTGTAAATCCACTATTTGAGAGAGTTTGTTCATCTTGATCATTCATTTCAAAATCATTGTACGATTTTCTCTTGATCCATAAAAGAGAGGTTGTAACTGTTTGATCTTGAGTCGTGGAAAAGATCGAGTTTACTCTTGAACTCGTAAAAGAAGCTGTTTACGGTTGAACTCTAATCCGTGGAAAGAGTTAAGCAAAAAGTTCTTGAAAATCCTAAGAGGCGCTTGAGTAGTGGAATAGGCTTGCCGAACCACTGTAAATCACGGTGTCATCTTCTCTAACTCTTTCCTATTTATTGTTCTTATATATTTATTTTGGTTGGTATAATTTTATCTTGATATCTTTTTCACCAATCTTAATATTATAATTAAATATGGTGCTTCAAATTGGTTTTTGATAATTTCTAATCTAATTTGCATGATATTCTTGATCAAATTGATCGTTTGGTAAAAAGTAAGTTCATTTGTTTAATTGGTTAGGAAAAAATTTTATAAAAATTTAAAGAACCCTATTCACCCCTCTAGGGTTGTCATGCCGATCCAACATTTCTATCAATAATAAAATTGATAGACTTCCATTATAGATTTTATCAAAGTCGTCGATAAAAAAAAGTAAAAAAGAGATTTTTTTTTTTAAAAAAGGTAGAATTTGCTATAAACGAATTATTTTGAAAAAGTTGGTATAGTTACAAACTGGAGTAAAAAATTGCTGCAAACTGGAGTAAATAATTATTTTGAAAATTATTTTGAAAAAGTTGGTATAGTTCAATGATAAAATGATTGTTTTATTGTTTTTATTTTATTATAATGACTGTTTTTTTTACTTATTTTTTATTTATAATTAAATTTTAATTTTTTTTTTGATAATCATGTACATGAAAATAATAAATTTGAATTATTTTTTGGAAAGTTCAAATTTTTTAATTATTATTTATCCTCATGTTTTTTTTTTTTTGAAATTAAAACAATTAGGGGTGGGGGAGACTCGAACCCAAAACTTCAAAGTCATTAGGTGTATAACGATACCGCTTGAGTTATTACTCTCTTGACTATTTATCCTCATGTTGATTTTTATAATCAAATGTTTAATTTTTAATATAATTTCCAAAATGTAATAATTATTAAACTAAATATAAATTGTTTATCTTTACTATTCATTTTTTAAATTATATATATTTATATTTATATTTTGTACAATATATATATTTTTATATTAGTACCATAGTAATTGGAGAATGGTATTCAAAGTGACCTATTAACCATAAAAGTACATTACCGAATTGATTAATGGCGTGATTAGTTATCTGATTTGGTGTTAATTCATTTTTACTCCACGATCACGAATTCGATTCTTGGAATATGTATTTGTAATCCTCATTCCCCCAACTTATACTAAAAAACAAAATTGATATGAATTTTTAACACGTTGAGTTTATAATTTAAAAATCATTTGGTAAGATATATTAAGAATTGGTTAAATGGGGTTTAGTTGAAGCTTTTCCGTTGCTCTCCTCCCTCCCAAAATACAATCACCCATATTAACTCCGATGATAACACCAAATCCCTGCCGTTGGTCATTTGACTTGAAGAAGAAGAACTATCGAATAATGTGGCGACACGTGGAGGCATGTTGACGAACATCACGAAGAGAGTGAATGATGCACGCAGTGAATAATGTTTACGGTACGCTGCAGGAACCTTCCATTTTCAAACGTTTATTTTTCGCTTTTCTCTCAAACGCCTTCGTCTTCGTCTTCGTCTCCGTCTTCATCGATCGGATCGCGGGATCGGCCGATTGCTTTTCGTCAATCCACAGGTCTGTGTTTTCATTTTCCGATTCCTTTTGTTTTTTAATTTCTAAGCTATTTTTGCCTCTTTTTGGAATTTCATTCTGCTGGTCTCTGTTTGGGGATTTGGAAACCCTAGGAATGGATTCGAGATTTGGTTGTGTATTTCCCGATTGTAGGATTCTGTTGTTAGCATCGTTGATCTCCAAGTATTTTTCTGTTTTTTTTTTTGTTGAATCTCAAATTTGTGGTTTAATTTGATCGAAATAGGTAGAGTGGGCAGATATGGCGAGCGGGTTTGGGGAATCAACGAGTAGGCAACCCCAGAGCCCTTCCTGTTCCGATAACAATGGCGACGCTAGTAATTTCGAGTGCAATATTTGCCTGGATTTAGCTCAAGATCCTATTGTAACCCTATGCGGTCATCTTTTTTGCTGGCCCTGTCTTTATAAGTGGCTGCAAATTCATTCCCATTCCCATGAATGCCCTGTTTGTAAGGCTATCATTGAAGACCAAAAGCTGGTCCCCTTATATGGTAGGGGAAAGACATCCACTGACCCGAGGTCGAAAAGTATTCCTGGCATTAACATTCCTAATCGTCCTACGGGGCAGCGACCTGAATCGGCAGGTCCTCCCCCGGAGCCTAATCCTTTTCCTCATAATGGATTTGGATTCATGGGAGGTCTTGGAGGGTTCGCCCCTATGGCGTCCGCCAGGTTTGGTAACTTCACATTGTCTGCTGCTTTTGGGGGTCTTGTTCCATCTTTATTCAACTTTCAGATGCATGGATATGCTGATCCAACCATGTATGGCGCGGCTGCTAACTTTCCTTATGGATTTCCTAATATGTTTCATGGTAGCCATGGCCACGCCCATGGATACTATCACCATCTCCGTCAAGGTCAGCAAGATTACTATCTGAAGCGCCTGCTTTTGTTTATTTGTTTTTGTGTTCTTCTTGCCCTAATCTGGCAATAGATGAAAGAAAGGGTCCTTTAGGGCTTAAATTGATTCAAGGTGTTTAGTGTATTCAATCTCTAGTGTAAGAATTATAAACTACATTGTCTTCAATTGTATTATTTATTTAGTCTCTCACAATGTGTTGAAATGATGGGCATCAGACTTTTATATGTTTAGGCATGCTGAACACTTATGCAATTGTATTTGAAGCTTTTAATTTATTCACATATATGTATACCACATTTACTTGCTGACCCACCGAATGCAATCACATGGCAGAGTGAAAAAAGCACATGCTGTGTGATGGCTCATTCTCTCTCGGATGATTTATTCTCCTAAGTGGTTTCCCTAGTGTTTTTTTTCTTCGTATTTATGAGTGTCTAGGCCATCTTATGTGCATCTCGATTATGTTGAATGTCAAAAAAGTTTATGAAAATGATTTTCTAAATAGTTGATCCTTTGAATCTCTAAGATGCTCTTTAACGACTAGACCAACCATCATGATGATTTTCTCTTTAGTGCTCTTACCTAATCCACTACTTGCTGTCTGTGTTTTCTGTTTTTTATGGTCAATTTATTTAGGCTGATTTTTGGTAAAGAAGAGTTCAAATGGGTTGCTGCTTCACATGGTATTAGTAATTTAGTATTGCCAGAAACTTGGCTATAAATTGTGTTTGGCTATGGTTAATGGGTTATATCCTTGTCTTTTGTTTCAATAAACAATTCTAGCTTTGGTATTTGCTTCATTTTCTCCAATTCTTCAATTTCATTTTGGTTTATGCTTGAACTTTGGTCTTGCTCTATCTTCATGAAACATATCATATGATTGAAAGGAGCAGGAATATGATCAGTATCATCCCTTGTTAGTATGTTGGGAACTAGTAGGTCGGTGACTTAGTGTTGTAGCTTTCAAGATTTATTTTTGGGTTTAATATATTAGGGAATTAAACAACAGAAAAGAGATCTTTATAAGATGGTTGATACTTGACCATATTTATCAGAAGAATGCAGAGAGGAAGTTAGGCCAACTTGAGAATCTAAAAGTGACCTTTGAATCTTGTTGCGATGCTTTGGTTACGAGTTGTTATTGATGTTTGATGATGTTGAGGATCTCACATTGTCCTACGTTGAAAAAAGGAGACTTTTTGATATTTATGAGGTATGTGGTTATCCTTCTCGTTTTTAATTAGTTTTGAAATGAAACTCCATATCATAACACATTGACTCAAACGAGGGTTCAATCGTAAAATCTAATTTAAAATTAATTAGTTTAAAGTGGCACCATTTTAAGGAGGAAACAAGTTGAATATCCAACATTGTTAATTTATATTAGAAAAGTGAAGAGACTATCTAACATTTTATGTGATATAGAGTGTGTTTGTTTTTGGTAGAAAAAAGTATAGTGGAGTGAAGTGGAAAGGAAAAAAAGTGGTTAATAGTAGTTAAAAGTGGTTACCTACTCGTTTGAGGATTGAAGTTAAAAGTAGTGGAAAAATCAACTACTTGTTTCAGGATTGGAGTTAATAGTGGTTTTTTCTTTTTATTTTTTGAAAATGTGGTTGGAATAAAATAACAACAATATCTATAATTAAAAAATTATGAATTTTAATTATTGACCTCAATTGTTGTTAACTAGTTTTAATAAGCATTTTTTATGTTTTTAGTTTAATAATAATATGAATCGAAGAATTTAAATTCATCACATTTTAGTTCATTGACTCACATATACACCTCTAAAATAATAATTAAAAAAAACTATCATATTTTATTATCAATCAACTTTCAATTTTATATTTTGTTACTAAACATATTAGTACCTTGAATCAAACAAGTGATAATAAATTTTAAAAATTTGAACTAAATTTATCATTGAATAGACCATTAAAATGTCTATTATTAACCGAGTAGTAAAAAAATATATTTATGTGAAACTTGTAAAAATATATTCTTCTAAAAATATATTATAGAGTAGTTAAAATATTTGTTTTCTAATACAAATACAAAAAGAAAAATTCACAGCTTCAAACTATTTATTTATTTTTATTATTTTTAAAAAAATCAACTATTTAGAAAAAAAAAAACTAAAACTTCATTTTAGTCTATTTACTTTCAATTTTGTTTTATTTTAGTTCTTTTACTTTTGATAGTCAAATTTCAATCTTTATAACGATAATAAAACTAAAATTTTATTTATCGTTAATTTATTACTATATTTTTTTTGCAAATTTGTTCTTATTAATTTTTAATAGTTTAAACAATATGTTTACCTCAAACTTTTTATTAAAAAAATGAGATTTTTATGAATTAAAATTATTAAAATTAACAAATTTTTATAAAATAATTATTTTAAAGATCAAATTCTCAACCAATAAACCAAACTAACATGTTATTGGTTCTTTTAACTAGAGTTAAAATTACTTTTAGAAACATATATTTGAATATTGATGTTAGTCGAGATTAAAAAATATGTTTGATGAGATTTATGTGAGATTTTATAATTTTTTTTTATTTAAAAAAAATAGAAATTTGATAGAGGCTTTGAAGAGTGGTTAAATAGTGGTTGAAGAAGAGTTAAGAGTGGTTGTTTACTACAAAAAAAACAAACGAGGAGTTGTTCTTCATATCCAAAAAACAAACACAACCATATAGATTATTTTTCTCATTATTAATTGGTTTTATGATGAAATCTCTTGTTATCTTTTTAGTTTAGTTTCAATTTATTTCATAAGATTTGAGGTTTTATTCTTTTTATCATTGAATTTTATTATTAATGCTCATTTTTAGTCATTTGTATAAACTTTAGTTTTTAAATATTATAATTTGAATATTTAATTCAATTTAATTATGAGTGAAAAAAAGATTAATAAGGAAAAAAAACATTTTTAGCGCTTGGGGCTAGTTTTAATTTGGTTCCTAAACCCTATGTTTGGAAATTGAACACATCCATAATGTTTCAATAATATTTATTTTTAGTTATGAAAATAACAACCTCGTATGTTACATAATGTAATATTGGCTAAAATGGTAACTATTAATTTAAAATTTCAATTAAAATGATTATTTTAATTTTCATATAAATTTAATATTAAAAAGAAAATAAGTATAAAAGTAAATTAAGAAATGTTCAATCTTGATGTATATAGATTAAATTGAAATAAAATCTCAAACGGGTAATTTAGGGCCGAGATGACTCAATTTTAGAGTTGATGAGTGGAGAGTAGAAGAAGATGAGTGATTGAAGATTGATGTTATGGAGAAGGGATTAGAGGAAGGGATAGGAAGTAAAAAGATAATTTTTCGTAATTTAATTGCAAATAATATCTTACAAAATAATATTTTTTTTTTTGAAACATCTAATATGATCAACAGAAAACTAATACAAATGACAAAACATCAGCATTAATGAAAAAAATATTATGTGGTAAATGGGTAAAATCTTGAAATATAATAACCAAATGAAAAACCAAATTTTATTTCTTTTTTATTTGTTTTGAGACTGAAAAACCAAACATTAAATTTAAGGATAAAAATGTAAGTTTGAAAATTTTATGGATAAAACGAAAACTAAACTTAAAATTCAAACATGAAAATATAATGTCTGATTTGACTTTATTTTATCATGCTTGCTTCTGTATTTTTTGTTTTGCCATTCATGCAAAAATGAGATTATCAATTTTATTTTTTAAAATGTTTCTGTCTATTTTGATAAACATGCAATTTGTTTTTTTAAAATACTCTTTAAAATGAAAAGGCGAAAAAAATAAATGGAAAGTAAAATGAAAAAGGAAGAAAGAATAAAAAAAAGTAACTAACTCCTCCATTATAATTGGTTGCTTTAAAGAAACAACCAAAAGAAGAGTTTATAATTTTGTTAGTGGAAATTGGAATGTGTTTTTATAAAACCCCATTTGAAAGGTAAAGCCAGTGGCCCACCAGGCATGTCGAATCCACCGCCGCCGTCCCTTTTGTTCGTCCTCTTCGTAGCCGCCGCCAATGCCGCCGCCGTATTCAAGGAAGCCCCCCAATTCTACAACTCCCCTGACTGCCCCTTCATTTCCGCCGCCGCGGGAGAAGCCAACCGGCTCTGCTCCGACGACGCCGTCCACGTGGCCATGACACTGGACACGCCGTACATCCGCGGCTCCATGGCAGCCATTCTCTCCATCCTCCGCCACTCCTCCTGCCCTCAGAACGTCATTTTCCATTTCGTGTTCTCCGCCTCCGCCAACGCGTCCTCCCTACGCGCCACCATTTCCACCTCCTTCCCCTACCTGAATTTCCAAATCTACCCCTTCGACGACGCCGCCGTCTCCCGCCTCATCTCCACCTCCATCCGCTCCGCCCTCGACTGCCCCCTCAACTACGCCCGCTCCTACCTCGCCGGCCTCCTCCCCCTCTGCGTCCGCCGTGTCGTCTACCTCGACTCCGATCTGATCCTCGTCGACGACATCGCCAATCTCGCCAACACCCCTCTGAGCGACGCCGTCCTCGCTGCCCCGGAGTACTGCAACGCCAATTTCACCTCCTATTTCACCGCCACCTTCTGGTCCAACCCCTCTCTGTCGCTCACCTTCGCGAATCGCAACCCGTGCTACTTCAACACCGGCGTCATGGTCATCGACCTGGCGCGGTGGCGACTCGGAGACTTCACAGCCAAAATCGAGCAGTGGATGGAGCTGCAGAAGCGAATCAGGATCTACGACCTCGGCTCCCTCCCGCCGTTCCTCCTCGTGTTCGCCGGCACCATCGTCCCCGTGGACCACCGCTGGAACCAGCACGGGCTGGGCGGCGACAATTACAGGGGGCTGTGCCGGGATCTGCACCCGGGTCCGGTGAGCCTGTTGCATTGGAGCGGGAAGGGTAAGCCGTGGGCCCGGCTCGATGCGAACCGGCTGTGTCCGTTAGACGCACTGTGGGTCCCTTACGATCTGTTGAGCACTCCATTTTTGTTGGATTGTTGATCGGTTCAAGCTCCACTCAAACCGGTTGACTCGATTTATTAGGATTTGGAATCAGAATAAGAAAAGGGAAATATTGAGGTCATTTTTTTTTATTTTTTTTTAGGAAAATAAAAGGGTCGAGAGGAGAATTCATATCATGTGAAGATGCATGGAATTGGAATTGGAATTGGAATTGGAATTGGAATTGGAATTGGAATGTATGGATCAATTTTATGTTCATTAATTGATTTTGATAGCTTGTATAGTAACTACATTTTGATTTAAACACTCTACTCAATAATTCCCCTCTCTTACCAAATTTCATTGCTTTAGTATTTCTTTTCTTCTATATTTACTTTTTAGTCTATAATGTAATATTAGCTCAGTTATGCTTTGGTTTGCTGTATTTTACAAATTAATGGGAGTTAAATAGGTAGAACTTAGAGATGTCCACGCAGGTGTGGCGGGGCCGGGAATGCCATCCGGTCCCCATTTCCGCCACCAAAATCATTTCACATCCTTACAAAATTCACCATAAATTCACCGCGGGGAATTGGCTGGGATCGGCGGGTTTCCCACAGTGAAAGTTTCACCATTTTATTTTTACTTTTTTCTTTGCTAATGTTAATTTTTATAAGTATTTTTGAATAGTATTTTCAAATAGTTAATTTTTCATGGAAAATATACATTAATCTCAAATCGATAACTAATACTCGTAAAAAATATGCATTTAAATAAATATTTCTACAAACAAAATACTATAACAAAAGATTAAATCTTTAAAAAGAGGGGAAAAATATTTTTAAAAATAAAAAATAAATGTAAATATGGCGGGGAAACGGGGATATGGAATGCATTCCGTCCACATCCCCATTTACCTTGCGGAGATTTTTTCATCCCCATCACTCCCCCATTCACCGCAAAAAAGGGGATTCAACGCCCCGTTCGGAATAGACATCTCTAGTAGAACTACATTTTTTTAAATATATATGAAAGAAAAGGAATAAATACCAACTCTTCGAATCTATGATATCGATGCTTTCTCATTGATGACTCGCGCTAGTCATCAAAGATTGTCATCGATGACCGGCAGCCGGTCATCGCCGGTCATCGATGACCGGCAGCCGGTCATCGCCGGTCATCGATGACATTTTAGAGATTTAAAAAAAAAAAGCTTCAGGAGGGCCGGAATAAAGCAGATTCTGTTTCTGTGTGGTCCACATTCAAACTAGAATTATTATTAATTTAATATGTTACGTCAGTCATCTTTGTGCCTGTCATAAAACGACAATCTATCAAAATAAAAAAATGGATCGTGATGATTATATGCACACATTTTCGGCCTTCAAGCATACATATAACTTGCAGGCCATTATGTACACCACATCATCACAATCCCTATAAACCCCTGTGCCACAACTTTTCAGTCTTATCCAAATTAACAAAGCCTACATCATATATATATATATATATATATATAT
>JBBMEF010054595.1:0-12336 GCA_037832685.1 Sicyos baderoa
ATGCCTTTTCAATATCAAGCTTAAGCACCACTCCCGACTTATTGTGAACGGTCCAGTCATCAATTAATTCATTGGCCGAATATACGCTTATGTTAGTTGAGTTATGATCTTGTTAAGAGAGATCTTGTTCATGAGCATAAATCGGGAAAAAAATCCTTAGTTATTATTGGTTAATAACAGAATATGATAAAAAGAATGCAAGTGTGACCACTACAATATGTGAGCTTGTAATCATAATGAATTGGTCTAGTAGTTAAAAGAGCCTAGAAGAATCAAAAGGTTATGAGTTCAATTCATGGGCAACCTACCTAGGAATTAATTTCTAACAGATTTCTTTAAGATTTAAATGTTGGAGGACAGTTGGTATGTCCCGTGAAAATAGTCAAGATGTGCATAACTCGAACACTCATGAGTCACGAATATGAAAATAAGAAAAATAATACAATGTGTGAGCTTGTACCTCAAGCCAAAATGTCCAGTTTTTGTGGCTGGCTCCACTAAGTCTGCATATGTATGATGGTGGCCCGCCGTTGAGTGTTTCGGGTGCTGTTCCAATTTCACAAGGGTTCATGTTAAAAATATATTAATATAATGGACATAAGACGCAAGACGAGGCCCCGAAACTAACCTGGAAGCTTATTGCCAGCAAATGACCAGTTTGATAAAGGCCCAGTGATGTTTACAACTGTGACCCAAATCTCCTCCAAGGAACTAGAAGAATCAGTCATCAGAAACAAGACCAAGCTTAATATAAAAGAACTAACACGCTCAATCCACCTAGAAGGTAATATGGACAAATTTTATTGTTGCTATTTTTTTTACATACCGTTAGAGTATTAAAGCATTGACATTAGTATTAAGTAATTAATGTTGAGTTTACTCTATGTTTATCTTAATGTAATTGTTCTTCCTTGATGTGTAAGCCCAATGGCCCTTTAGGTTTAGATTAGGGTTTTATAGTTCTTCTATATATATTGCCCTTTAGGGTTCTATTGTATTGTGTGGCACAATGTAACTTCCAACAATATTTCTCTATCCTTAATACAATTTCTCTCTTATGGAGTCTTCTCCTCCATCTCTTCTTCGATCTCAAACTCTATCACATACGAACACAGATTCCCAACCCTACATGATATGAGACTCTTACGCCTATAAGGATTTCCATATTGGATTGTAAAAGCGTAGACCGAAAGAAATGAAGAAACTTTTTTCGATCATACAAGTTCATTTTTATAAGAAGAAAATATATAATAATTTCCTATTGTAGGGTAACAAAATAATCGAGTGACATACCCTAGAGAAAGTTCCAAGTAAACCCTTCGAGATCCATCATCTGAGACTATTTGAGGCTTATTGGCAACCAAATAAGGGAAAAATAAATCTTGCTTTTCAGTTGGTTCTTTGGCAGGGAACTTCAAACTTCTTGAGAACAAGAAGGAAACTGGAAAAAGTGCCTGCGGAAGGAAAACAGCTCCAAAATGTCATACAGTTCACATAAATCTTAAGACCCAGTCTTGATATGGAATTTGTCTGTTAAACTTCTTCAAATCTACTTTAAAAATAAGCTTATGAAAACACTTGGATTTCTTTGTTTAGTTTAGTTTTTCTTAAGGAAATTATAAATAAGTTACTTAGTCCCTAAACTTCAAAAACGTGTAATAAACGTTCAAATTTATGTCTAATAGGGTCATATAGATACAATTTAATTTTGTGTCTAATATGCTTTAAAATGTTTACCAAGTTAAACCTTCTTAGACACAAAATCGAAAGTTAAGGATCTATTAAACATTTTTTAAGTTAATGTTTACTGTATACAAAATTGAAAGTTTCTTTTAGACACAATATTGAAAATTTAAGGATTAAGCCATTAAAATCTTTGCAAAAAGGAAGTACTTATTTCAGTGTGTGTAAACCCGGTTGCATTTCACAGGCAGCCATGCTCGTGAGCTGTCTATCTTTTAAAAAAATCCTTCCTGAATCTGTTTTTTTTTACCCTAAAGCAGCTCAATTAAGAATAGAGTGTCTTGGGAAACTTCTATAAATTAAGTACATTTCACCATATCATTAAGCTTTCACCCAGAAAAATGTAAACAAAAATCACTTTAATTACCAGTAATATTAAATCGATGGTAAAAAAAATAACCCCCTAAGCTTCAGTGCATTTCACCCCCATTTGGGTGCTGTATGAACTGTATTCAGAGGCTCTGAATAAATGTAATTTCAGTATTATTTCAAACATGTAAAAGATAAACTTCTGAAAAAATGAACATATTATTCATTTCTAATGTACAGCAACATACCAGCCAGTTCTCTTGCCGAGACAGATTTGCAGTCTCAAAAGATAGATCTGAATCAGTCTGCAATTCCTTTGCCACATCAGGAGCATATTTCAAAAGAAAGATAAGAGAATTAGAATCCACCACAGAGAGTTCGTAACTGGAGTTCTCGAGATGATTTGGACCTGTGACAATATTACCCATTCAGAAAAACTAGAAGCAACAACTTTTTGTCAATAAAACATTTAAAAATTCAAGGAAAAAGCCTACTCTCAACTCTTAAGGGTAAACTTTTTTTTTTTTGTTTATATTTTATCTGTGGTCAACTTAAGTAACTGAACAACGGTCTGACTCTATAACAATCGGCTGCCAAGAAAATTATAAGAAATTAATTTCTAGGCAAGGTGGTCACATAGGGTAGTTATAGATTAGCTAACAAAAGTTAAAACTTTGAACAAAAATGTTATCTCTGAAGTAATAAACTTCTTGAACCTGTTATCTTCACATCAACAACATTTAGGCAAAGCAGCATAGGTCAAGTATAAAGTACAAGGGACTAAAGAACTTGAAAACTGCGATGAGAGCAGGCTTACAAAATGGGAAATGCAGGAGTAGTTTACAATTTCCAAGAGTCTTAACACGCACATACACACACCGTGACATAGAGTAGTGGGTAAGTAAAAGTTGAGGAAAGAAAATACACTATACTATAGTGGGAAAGTTCCATGTACTAAGAATGATGTAGAGTTTATAAAATTAATTAAACAAAATTCAGTTTGAATGGACTTTCAGTCATTTCACTTCATCAAAATTCTAAAAGAACGTTTTGAAAGTGCGCCATGTACTCGTCATATTTTTTCATCAATCTTTAGCCTTAATACCTGATGTAAGATAAGTATGTTGTAGAACCGCCCTCTTTGGAGCAGCCATACTATATGGAAAGAATTGCGAGGAAACAGCCATGCCAATTACAATAAGCTGCAACAAGAATTGCAAGATGGATGACCTAGCTAACCAGTGTCCACAAACTGGTAATAGAGGGCCAACACACAAACTAGTTACAACTCCAATAATAGCTGCCACTACAATGTCTGGAATAAAATACCCTGCAACAACAGTTGACCATTATAAAAAAGTAAATCCATTTTCCAGTAATAATCGACATAAACGGACTAATTTTGAGAATGTGTCTTTAACATACAATGCCTAGTAGAAAAGTTCCAGATAATAAGAACTAAACTTACAAGATAAGACGTTAATATTCAAAGAAAAAAAAAACCACCATAAAGAACCTCCTTGATTGGAATCTTATATGACTAATAAAATAAGGAACATGATGGCAAAAGTTATAGAGTTCCTTATCCTCCCTACCCCAACACATGCACAGAAGATACAAAAAGTATTAAAAGAAACATAAATAGAAGTTTACAGCTACAGATAAGAGAGATATAACAAAGTCCAATGCTTCTAGCAAAAAATTGTCGAAGTATTCTAATATTGAGAAACTAACAATATGAAGACTCCAATTTCAGAAATTGAAAAAAAGAAAAGAAAAAGAAGTTTATAATTATAAGAAAGGTGCAACTGAAGACAGACATCTAATTTGATGATCATTTACAATGTTTCTCCAGAGCCCAGACAGGTTACAATACACGTTAAAAAGCGGTGGGCATATCCCAGTTAATAAGATATGTAGGATACTAACCATATGGAGGTGGAATTGAACCCATCATGCCAGTCTTCTCAATTAAAAATTGGGCAAGGAAGCCTCCAAAATACACAGAGTATGCAAGGTATGGAACCATTGGTAACACATAAAACAATATTGACCTAACAGATAAAATTTGATCAGATATTTGTTTCACCAATTTAACAATAGGAGCAAGGATACGAGACGAATGTTCAATACAAAAATCTCGTAACGAATATTTAGTGGAAAAATCTCATTCAAGAGGGAAAATAAAAAACAAATGCAATGAATAAAACCAGCAGATTCATCAGCTATATGTGGATAAGAAATGGAAAAACAAAAACTTATCTAACAGCCAAGAATCCAATAATAAGTAAGTTTATAATTAAATTAATAGATTCAATCTGAATCGATAAACTGAATCAAGCATACTCCGAGCCCAGAAAGAAACATGCAACAAGATTCATGACTGCATCGTCATTTCCTTATTTACCAGTTGATGTTGTTTGAATGGCATAAATTGGTCTGTTGACTAAGTAAACAGTAACCACTGTTACTCCCAACACATTAAACATGAATGTAAGAATTTATTATAATTCCTTCCAATATAGACCAGGCGAAAATACGCATGGACATTTTGAATGCAACAAAAAGTGGAGAATTGTTTTTAATATTTTGGAATATACATTGAACAAGATGAAATAACAGGCCTCTGTTTTATTGGTGAAGATGATAAAGATATAGAAAATGTAGCAAAGATTGTTGAAATGTAACTTTATAATTAGTTAGACTTGTTTTTTAACCATGCAATAGCATTACACAATATATATCAGATTCACTATGTGAAGTTGTGAACATATACTTCAAGGTATTAAGCGGAACCTTTGAGCTTTTTAAATTTATTTTGTTTTTTACGAGTCCTAATATTTTGAACAATAACATATAAGTGTGTCCAGACCAGTAATACTACCTCCATCTGACAGGAAAATGATCATAGAGGGAGGTTTTATTCAAATAATTAGGAAAACATCAGGCAGAAACCTTTTGCTTAGAAATCATGTCATAAGAATCAACAAGTCATAGTTCAGAACCGTTAATGTGTAAATTACAACCTGAGAGACCTGCGGCCATAATATTTAGCTGCCAAGGAATATGACAACCAGGCAGCAAGCAGAGAAATGCATAAGAAGAAGGCCACGAAGCCACCACTAAGCCCTGCTAAAAGATATGCCTGCATTTAGGAAACTGCTTTGAGCTATCAAATCTTTGAAATTTAAAAAATAATTACAAAAACAAGAACATTAATACTAATTCTTCCACTACAAGCCCGTTCGTTATGGTGAAATGATTATCTTAGAAGGACCATATCCTTCATCATACCACTGTCAAACTGGAAAAGAATCCAAATGTGCCCCAAAACCTTGCTTCATCGGACACTGCCTGAGAATAAAATGTCAAATTAGACCTTGACAAGATGGGGTACGTGATGTCTATATGATTGATGTTACACATACATTTTATGTCCCTAAGATTTCTAAATTGTCAACTTAGAAACCAAAACAAAAACAAGACACGATGATTGCACAATATAGTGCAAAGCTTTTTCATTCAACTGAAAGAAGACACAATCCAATTGTCAAATGTCAAAGGATCTATGCCGCAATGAGCATAAAGAAGTCGATGGTCTAGTGGTATTTTTAAAACCCAAAACTCGCATGTGTATGCATGCAGCTTTATGTTACAAAGGGTCATCATACAGGCCTCCATGCTTAAGAATTAAGTGCATATATATAGGACCCTCCTTAGCAATACATTTTCTAGATATTTACCCTTCCCAACGAAATCACAAATTTTAAACGCATCAAGATGAAATCAAGAAATTTAGAAGAGTTTTTGGAATTAAAAAAATAATATTTTTTCTGCATTGAAGAAAATCCTATAGCATAACCTCAGTGTATACAGATGAGTTCACTAAGGCCATAAAGTTAATGACTAGTGAGATATATCTAAAACCAGTTGACACTTGCTTCATATTGCACTAGCAGTACACTCAACATTTACTAAATAATCCAAAATGTAAACTTTAATAATTGTTAAAAGAATAAAAATTCTATGGAAAATTACATTTTTAGTCCCTTGGTTTGGTCCTTATATTTCAAATAAAAATAATCACTTCATCGATATATTGGAATTTAAAATTTGTCTAGTCATCACTTACTGAAATATCAGGGGTCAAAGTGGACCTCAAACGGATTAAAAAGTATTTCCCCAAAATTCTATTTGTTTCAATTCTGATTATAAAAAAGAAAAGACAGCATTACCTATATCACTTTTTTCCAATACTAATGTACGAAGGTTGCAACTTGCAAGCATCTCGTACTCTCACGGATGCGGGAAATGTCCAGCATTTTAAACAATTTTAAGAAAATAATTCAGTGGAAGCAATTAATAGATCTCATCCAACGTGCCTAGCTTAGGAACGGGCATGGCTACCCCAGATATAGTGGAGCGAAGCTCCAATTTTCGGGTTTCCAAAAAAAAAAAAACTTATCAAATTTTCGCCTGATATTTATCATTCAGTTCTAGAGCTGATAAGGTGTGATAGTCAATTATATCCAACCACCAGGGTTAAACTTGTTTTTATCTGAAGAGAGTGTGAAAAAGGATTTTCACCTCTTTTGAGGTCTGAAGAACCGAAACATCTTGGGAGAGAGGAAAGCAACTCCAAAAGGTTCTTGGAATCAAAAGACCAACTAGTGAGCAGGGGATGAACATCAAATAAGCCAAGTACGGATGTGAAAACCTGCATTTTTGTTCAAAATGTCAATGAGAATATAAAGATTGCTCCGATGTCATTAAATCAGATTATGCCACCAGAAAAGTCCTCCATGAGTTATTTGTGCTACTTGATAGTTGATATTATAAAGCAACAGTAGTGAAATTTAACCATATAATTTATTAACACATCATTCCATAATATATTGGTATCCGTGTCAATCTATTTATATATAGAGATAGAGAGAAGGAGATAGAGAGAAGCTAACGGACAAGTAAAAAGAGAATATACTCACCAGTTCATGGAATAGTTGGTGAATAGCAATCTTAGGATGCAAAACATAATTGGCGAAACAATGGAAAAAAAGACACCCAAGGCATGAAACAAAAGCCCTGAAGATAAAAAAAAGTAAACAATGCTGATTCAATTAGCACAATTATTGTATGTTTTCACCATAAACTTTGAACTTATGCGAACTAAGAAATCAAAACATTAAAGTTGACGTATAATAGAAAGACAAAGTAGATGAACATTTGAAGAAGTTTTTTAACAAAAAATGTGAGCAGAAATTTTTACCTTTTGTCAAATCAGAAAATGTTGCCAAGCATGAAGTCATGCTAAAGTTCCTTAAGTTTAAAAGGAACGGCATTACTAGGAAGATAGCTATTGGGATTCTGTGAAGTACCAGCGCTAGACTTCTAGAATAAAATACCTAAAATTCATGGCTAGTAACAGCAATCATTAAGTCCATACTTGTAAAGTAACCTAAGTGTTGTGATATTCGAAGCATACCATAAACCATGAGAGGTAATCAAAGAAAATAGCCCCATCGTCTTTGTCCTGATGGATAGTAATTTCAGAAGATGCTTTCTCATACAAATTTTGAAGCATCGAAGAATTTGCAAAGCCCTTTATTAAGCTGAACAAATTGTCTCCCCGTGCTTGGACGCTTCCAGGTCTAAAAGACAATAGAGTCTCAGAAAAATTGAAGAACAAAAATATATGAACGTCCAAATAATGTATCTGTACCAAAACAGCAGATGTAATGCATACAATAGTCTGTCCACTGTATCATATGAGGTATGGTAAAAGTAACCACCCAAAAGAAAGATAATATCTAGGCCAGGTATGTTGCCGTTATCCTGAGAAAATATCCTATAATCTGTATCTCCGGGAATAACTGGAAACACGTCCTGCATGCCAATTAGATAAACCAATAAACAATACACAGATAAATAATACAACAGTGTTAACTTTAGAACTCAATAATACAATTTCTTTTTTTTATGACCAGGAGCTGGAGCTTCGCTCTCCTAATGTCCAGGGCAAATGATACGGTTGTATACCCAATAGAACCGATCATTTTTATAGAAGGTCATTACAACAGTTTTATCACTGGATGTACAACCTCGAAATCAGAGGAAAATATTTGATTTAATTATTCAAATATGAGAATAGCAACCAGTTCCCTAAACAACTTATTTTTCGAGATGTGTAAAGATAAAAACAAACGAGCAATCCTAATTTGAAACTAAGATTCTCATTTACAATACAAAAACACAAAACTGAAGAACATGTAGAACCTGAGCAGCACTATGTGCCATGGGGTACACCGCAGACTGAGCATAAACTCGCGAAGGCCAAGAGCCAGGTCCAGATTGACAAACTAAATCTATCAATAAGAAGAAAAAAAAAACAAATTAGAGAGTCAATTATGTGGCACAACATACAAGACAGATTGAGTTTTTTTCTTCTTTCTTTTTATCAGAAAAAAGGCCAGACATATCTAATCAGTTTGTTGATAAAATGTGAGTCGACATGTGCTTCATCATCAGTATCAACAAGAACCATTCTTACACGTCTAAATGTCGATACATAATTTCTTACCTAAACCTCATAATTCAAGCATCATTTGCATTAATTTTTGTAGGTACTCTGTTTTAAAGTACAATTGCTGAAAAGAGTCGTTTAGTAGCCCATTGTTTCTTAAAATCTGAAACTTATCCATAAACAATAACAATTCAGGATTTATAGTACCACGAAGATAAATGTGGATTATTTCTTACCTAAACCTCCAGTACCAGAGGCTTCGAGATTTACAAAAGCACCAACTGTATTGCGCCATCTATGTTTCTCCATAAATCCATGAGCACCCTAAAACATTATACAGCATAAGTCAACTCCTCGCAGTCAGCTAGAGAACATTACAAATTACCAGACCAGGATGGAACGATTGTTCACAACTGACTAATTGTAATGTCTGAACAAAGATAAAGCCCTACATGAACTTCAAGCATGTGTTTGTAATTGTAACTAATTCAAATCAAAATACTTTGAATTTGAAAACTAACAACATAGCATCCATCATTTTGGAGCATCTAAAGCAAACTATTCTTTCTTGTATTGTGCCTATATCTAAAGCCCAAAATTTAATCACGAAGCCTGCCTCCAATTAAAATAATAATGGAAAGTTTCAGTTTATTGTTCAGCAAAAGAACTAAATGCCTACCAACAAAAATAGTTCTTCTGCACCGTTGAAAAGAAAAATAACAGGACGAGGAGGAATCCATCCAGAGTCTACAATAAGTCTACCAACTTCTAACATCGATGCTGTAACAGTGAAATATATGATCAAAGAGTGTCAAAATCAATCAAAAGAATGATCAGTTCTTCTTTGACAAAGGTTCTCCAGTACCCACCAACACATGTGCCACAATCACCAGCACCGGGCGAACCAAGTGGACTATCAAAATGGCCATTGATTAGAACTGATGGGTCGGTGTCTCGTGAATCTACCGATGAAATTCTGTCATCCAACAAGAGTGAAGTCATGGTAAATTAGCAACATTACCAAAATAAGCTATGCTTTGTTCTTCGCAAGTTGGAACATGAATCACAGCACAAGAATGACTAATCCCACATCACGAACTCTTTTTAGTTGAGGAGATGAAATATTTAAGCCGTTCCAAGTTCAATTATAATTTTTTTACAACCATGAATATTCGAGTCAGTTTACGTACAACTCGACTATTCGCATGGGTCATACTACCTGACCCTACAACAGATGTCAAGGAAACCCGTCCTAGATAGGTGGTCACTCAAGATTGAAATCATAACCTCTTGGATTCTCAAGTCCCTATTTGACTACTAACCTTTCTCAATTATACATTTGAAAACTAAATATCAAATATACCTCATTAAGATATTAGTGTGGTTTCGATATCCCAGTGATATGCTGTGGCCGAGAAACATCATATTAAAGGAACCATCAACAACTGTCTCCTCGATCTCGATTCTGCGAAATAGACAACTTCAGCAATGTAGCAATCAAGCTGCAACTAACAAGAAACACTTGCAAGAATGACATAGCGGACCATTTCATCAGTTTAAAGCAACAGAAAAATTCAAAAACAAAATAGCTTCGTTAGTCGATATGCAAAACTAAGCTGACCGAAATTTATCACTAGCACGCTCCTTCATCATCTCCAACTGCCCTTTTATATACTGAGCAGCTTGTTTAAGACCAGGACGACCCTCCTACAAAAATAAAAAAATGTATATACAACACATTAAGCTGTTTAATCATCAAAAAGTACAAAACTATCGTCGATTCTTCCCCAGCTTAGATTATTGGTTACCAAATGAAAGAAACAAAGCTAAAAAGGCTCAAATCATCATCCGAAATAAAGATTCATAGTAGAAAGTTAGAAACCAAGTGAAATGCAAACGAACGCTAATTCTCACAAACACATTAAGCTGTTTAATCATCAAAAACTACAAAACTATCGTCGATTCTTCCCCAGCTTAGATTACTGGTTACCAAATGAAAGAAACAAAGCTAAAAAAGCTCAAATCATCATCCGAAATAAAGATTCATAGTAGAAATCAAGTGAAATGCAAACGAACGCAAATTCTCACAAACACATTTAGCTGTTTAATCATCAAAAACTACAAAACTATCGTTGATTCTTACCCAGCTTAGATTACTGGTTACTAAATGAAAGAAACAAAGCTAAAAAAGCTCAAATCATCATCCGAAATAAAGATTCATAGTAGAAACCAAGTGAAATGCAAACGAACGCTAATTCTCACAAACACATTAAGCTGTTTAATCATCAAAAACTACAAAACTGTCGTCGATCCTTCCCCAACTCCTATTACAGGCCACCAAATGAAAGAAACAAAGCTCGAAAAGCTCAAAATCATCATCCGAAATGAAGAATCGCAGTACAAACCAAGTGAAATGCAATCGAACGCTAATATACCTGGCGACCTTCGATCTGTTGAGACAAAATTCGGACGTGCTCGACCGCTCTGGCTTCAGAGAATCGATGAACAGGCGCATCAATTGCGAGCGGCTTGACGAACTTCATATGAACAATGGAGTGAACCAGCATGGACATGAGGCCATACATGACGGCTAGACAGAGAAAAAGCTTGAAGCCAGTCGCATCGTCGGAACTGAACCGGAACGCCATGTCCACCAAGCTCGACGATCTGAATCTGAACTCTGCAAAATTGGCGCGATGATTCCAACGTGAAGAAATTGGATTAATTTTGTTTAATCCAATTTCTTCGAGGCCATTCTATTTATACTCCGTGATTATGATGATAATTATGTGTCAATCATCTGTTAAGCCGCCGTAAAACGACGAATTAGAAAAATATAATTTCGTGACAAAACGACGTCGGATAATAGTGGGTGATCATGCGCTACGCGTGTACTTTGAAGATGCGAGTTCATTTAATCTTGGCCGTTCGAATGACATCATATAATTTTGGATTTTTGTGGATGGTGAGATTGCGGGATGAAAAACGGATTCTTGAAATGGGGATGTATCCAACTAAAGTTTGTTTGGTGATTAATTGTGGACCGACCCGCCGATTCGGCCCGGTTTGGTTTTCTATCATCTTTAAAAAAAAAAATCATTTTTTTAATTGATGGGGGTATTCTTTCAATTTGAGGAAAAACAAAAATTTATAGCACGATGAAACAAAATGTTATTACTATTTCTTTAAAAATATATTACTCATTTTCAAAAAATAAAATATTATTTTACTTTCAACTTGGATGTATACATTTGGTAAGATTAAGAACAACAAAATACAATGAATATAGAGATTTTCAATGTATAACAATCAAAACCAAAAAGATGGATAGATAACATAAATTTTGAAAAAAAAATTGTTTATAACATAAAAATATAGGTTTGTGTAAAATATTTAAAATCATCCGACTTAAAATTAAAAAAAAAAAGTCGAGCCGATTGATAGAAGAACACTGTTCACACGAGATTTCTGGAGATAAGTAGAAATGAGACACGTGTAAATGAATTTGAATCTTTATTGATTTGATTTTGTGCGTTTGGAGGATGTTGATCTGAGGGCTTGGGAGCTTGTTCTCAGACGGATGATGATTGAATCTTCAGTATGTTGGTGAAGAGACGATCGGAAGCCTTTGTCGTGAAATGAGACACGTGTAAATGAATTTGAATCTTTATTGATTTGATTTTGTGCGTTTGGAGGATGTTGATCTGAGGGCTTGGGAGCTTGTTCTCAGACGGATGATGATTGAATCTTCAGTATGTTGGTGA
>JBBMEF010054626.1:0-12334 GCA_037832685.1 Sicyos baderoa
GACGTTGTAGAAAAGTATCATCTAAAAAGTTTCAATGACACTTTTTAAAAAGTGTCATCTAAAAAGAATAGATGATAGGCGATACAATGATGGGAAAAAGTATCATCTAAAGCGTTTATGATACTTTTTTACAATCATCATATCCCAATTTTGTAGTAGTGGCATTTGGGGTATAACAGGTAAAATTGCACATTTTAATATTACTAATTACTAAAGAACATCTATCATAGAACATTTCTTTTAGTAAGTAATGCTTTTATCTTTTTTCTTTCTTAAACTGAAATCTCATTACTATCAAATTTATCTATCACAAAGCTAACCCTCATTATTGTTTTCACACTGATTACTAAGAATGAAAATATAATAAATGGATTTTTGCATGAATAGACCAAATTGATAAAATATTTATAACAGTAGAAAAAATTTAAAAAAATTTAGCAACTATAATCAAATATACGGTATAAAATAATTCTTTTTATACTGAATAACTAATACATAATACAATATAATGAGTATTATTTATACTATATATTTGACTATAGATGCAAATTTTTTCAAATTTGCCTAGATATATAATTATTTTGTAAAATATTTGAACTATCTAGTACAATTTCCCTATAATAAAACCAAATAGTAAAACTTTAAAATAGTATTCTAAATGTCCAAAGAATGCGAAAAAAAAAAATTGAAGGAAGCAAATTTAGTGACTCTTGGGTGGTTTTGTTTTAGATGAGATTGAGATGTTGTTAGACACCTCGTTTGGTCCAAGGTGTACCTCATCTCGTCTCCTCTTATTTTTCTTTTTTTTTCATCATTTTATTTATATATATATTTTATTTGTTTTCTTATTATTGTTATAATATTTTTAATATTTAAATATATTTATACGTCGACATATAATTATAATAATTATATTATTATTATATAAAATATTTATTTAAATAAAATTTAAATTTTAAAAATTAAATAAATAGATATATTGTTTTTTGATATAGAATAAATTTTAATATTTTTTATTTATAAAACATAAATATATTTTATTTTTTTGTATAATCATTCTTAATAACAAAAAAGTTTTATGAAACTTCAATATAAATTAGAAATATCGTATTTAAAAATTTATAATTAAAAAATATATTTTTCAATAATGTGTATAACAATTTATTATTAAAACCAACAATTAAATTTAAATAATTTATATACATTAAATTTTTATTCATAATTTACTATGGAAATATTAACTTATTTTCGGAGTACAAGTTGGGGGAGGGGATTACAAACCGTGACGCTGGAGTTGAACTGATTTACAACCAAACAGTAAAACCATTGCACTACTGACTATTTCGGTAAATATTTAACGTATTTCGTTGGTTATAAAAATGAGATTTAAATTTAGTACTCGTGTGCTTACACTTAAAAATAATAGTATGAGGGGATCTATAGTTTTTTTTGTTTTATTTTTTGGAAGTGGTGAATTAATTAAAATATTTTTGAGAGTTTTGTTTATAGTTACAAAAAGAAAACTTTTAGGACATGTTTGGCTACGGTGGGAAGGGAAAGAAAGAGAAGAGAAGGGAAAGGAAAGGAAGTGAGAGTAAATTTATGTTTGGTGGGAAGAGAAAATAAGAGAAGTGATAATAAATTTATGTTTGGTGAGAGGAGAAAATAAGGGAATTGATAATAAATTTATGTTTGGTGGGAAGGGAAAGGAAGAGAAGTGATAATAAATTTATGTTTGGTGGGAAGAGAAATGAAAAGAAAGTAATAATAAATTAATATTTGACAAAAAAGAAAGTAATAATAAATTAATATTTGACAAAAAAGAAAGTGAAGTGATGTGATCTTTATGTATAATAAAAATAATAGATGTTTAATTTATTAATATAATGTTTAGTATAATATTTTTTTTCAATATCATTTAAAAATTTATTTAATTTTATTTGTTATTTAAATTAATTTAAAATTTAGTATATTATTATAAAAAATTCAAAATAAATAAATAAAAATAATTAAAGGTAATAATTATAATAAAAAATAATCAAATGGATAAATCAACCTAACTTTTATGAAAAAATGTTAAAAATCTCAAATAAAAATAGGATGAACTCGTGCTTCCATCATCGCTTCAAAATGGATGTTCCAATATCTTCTACACTCAACAAAATAAAATAAATAATAAACAAATGATTATTTTGAGTAATGGTATATTTGATTTATATATAAATATGTATTTAAATATATTTTATAAAAATTATGTGCTTATAAAAGTTTGAGGGTTATAAAATAAATGCTTATGAATATTTATTTTTATACAACAAAATTCAAATGCATATATTGTCAGAAAAATTGAAAGCATAAATAAATTGAAACTAACAAAAACACACCTACAAATTTTCAAAAAAAAAAAAGAAAAAAATCATATACACATTAAAAAAAATACACAGTTTAAATTGAAAAACGAAAAGAAATAAAATTGAAAAGGAAAAGAAATGAAATAAAAAGTAACTTTTAAAAGAATTTAAAAAAAAAAAAAAAAAAAAACGCTCCACGCGCCGTGAAATTTCTGGGCGCATGGATCCCACGCGCCATCATTAAACTTCCCATCCGTGTTATTTTTTTCCAGCTCCCCAAACACAAATTTTCTTCATTCCCCTACCCAAAACACAACCCAAGACAGCCCCAAAACATGCCCTTAACGTTTCAAGATTGATATGAGTCAACTTGAGATCTATTTTACATTCAAAAAAACAAAAACAACAACAATAAATTCTAAAATTTGAGGGTCACAGTCTTACTTCCATGAAATAATTACAAAAAAATTAACAAATTAATTTTTTTTTAGAGATATTTGTGATTTCTTAGAAGTGTCAAGTGTCAATAACTTTCCTCAAAAAAAAAAAAAAAAAAAAATGTCAATAATTAATTATTTTTTTTGAGATTACAACAATTGGGAGTAAGAAAAACTCGAACCTAAGATTTCTATGTCATTAGGTGAGCATTGATGCCGGTTGAGCTATTACTCTATTGAAAAATTGATTTAGAGTTACTTATTAATTAATATATTTCTTTGATCTTTAGTAACAATATGAATGTACAAACAAGATAAGAAAATAGTTTCTTTTTATAATAAAATAAAAATAAAAATTATTAATTCTTAGGTAGATGGTCACCATAAAGTTTGAACCCATAGTAGGTGGCCCTATAATAGTTAAAAAGAAACCGAATTTGAATAATTATTAATTAGTTTCTTTTTATAATAAAATAAAAATAAAAATTATTAATTCATGAGTAGATGGCCCTATAATGATTAAACTTCATTTTTGTTGTATAAAATTTTTTCATTATTATTTTTTTATTTAAGAATATTTAGGTAT
This sequence comes from Sicyos baderoa, assembly GCA_037832685.1. Classification (NCBI taxonomy): domain Eukaryota; kingdom Viridiplantae; phylum Streptophyta; class Magnoliopsida; order Cucurbitales; family Cucurbitaceae; genus Sicyos; species Sicyos baderoa. Next base: position 3,375 of record JBBMEF010054626.1, read on the forward strand.
GAGAGATTTGAAACTTTGACCTCAAAGTTATTAGATGGTACATTATATTATTCAAACTCCGTTTCTTTTGAATATAATCATTAATATAATCAATGCTTGTACAATATCGATTTTGCATCCATTTCTCCTTCTAATTAATGATCCACCCATTGTGCAGGCAAATGACATTGGCTTGGCTGCTCATTTGAGTGACCGACCAGTTCGATGCAACCGATGTCGATAAAAACAGTTCCATCAGCCTCGAGAGGCAATTGAAAGAATCTCGTGTTCTAGAAATTCTTCAGGAATGCAACTCAAGCACTTCATAAGGATCATGCAGATCAATGTGAATACGGATGGTCTTGTCGATTTCACACAATCTGCAGAGTAAATCATTTTGTTAAATAAAGCTTAAACTATTTCATCCTAGCATTATATCATAACATTAAAAATATGACAATACCTCCTAGCATTATAAGATCATTCATCAGTTATTCTTTCATTGTACGTTAATTTTGAGATGAAATATCATACTATTCTAACATTTATATCGGAAACTCATTAAATTCAAACAAGTAAATGTTGATATTTCATACGATTTGTAAAATAGATGATTTACTCTTTCATTGTCACTTAATTTAGTTTTCAAACATATGGATAACAAAATTATTTAAACAAATTTAAGCTTTAAAATTGATTAAAACAATGATATATTATCTCTAAACTTTGAATAATTTGAACACATCTCTACCTCTAATAATAATTGATTAAAACAATGGTATATTAACAAAATATTTATTTTCATTATTTTCATGTTTTGTTTTTATTTTTTTTCTTTTTAAAATTTAACAACTATTTCATCCATTATTGATTTTTCTTATTTTTATATATACATCTTATATTTGTTTTAAAAACTAGATCAAAGGCATGGGCATGTGAATGCATATGGAGAAAATGCATATGAATAGTGGGAAGAAAAAACCCACCATATTTTAGTAAGAATATATTTTTAAATTATTAAAAGATGAAGAATATTATACAAATAAAAGTGTAATATTTATAATCTAAGAGTTATTGACAATGATAGTTTTAATGTTTTTCTTTAAGTCGAGCTTATTTTTTAATTTATTTTAAGTTGAAGGGCATTTTTGAAACTTTTTAAAAGTTCAGGGGTATTTTTGAAACCAAACTTTAACGGTTGCCATCCAAATTTAACGGCAGGGGTATTTTTTAGGCTTATGTTAAAGTTTGGGGGTATTTTTGAAACTTTTGAAACTTTGGGGGTATTTTTGACACAAAATCCATAATATAGAGGTATTTTCTATAATTTAACCAATTCAATATGGCTTAACTACAGAGGAATTAACAATGCTGTGTCTTAACGTCTCTACCTCTTTTATTGTTAGTATAGCCTTTGAATTGTTGATCATTAGAAGAAATAATAGTTTCATTTTTCTAAAAGAAAAATCATATGTGCCAATGCACTCCTGCATGAAGTCACACCAAAATAAATTCCTCAAGAAGAGCCACATTTTGATGTAATTTTCAAAAAGCCAAGTTCACAATTATAATAAGAGTAAAATTTAGATCCTGCCCCGACAGTATTCATACTTTGCAGCTTATATATCGGCTGGACCACGATCTGCCACATTTTGATATAATTTTCAAAAAGACAAGTTCATTTTTTCATCTTTTTGCTTTTCTTTTTAATTTGCTTTAATTGGTCTGCCTTTTTTTCACTCTTCTAGTTCTATTTCTTTTTTTTTTCCTTCACTTTTTCACCATCAAATTCAAATCACCAAAATTTATGTATTGAGAATAATAGAGAAGAAGATGGAAAATAATAAGTGTGGAGTACTTAATTTTTTTTTCTTTTTCTTTTTTCAAACTTTCAAAGTCTATCATCAAAAATGAAATTATCTATTTCCAAATCAAAAAAATACTTCTCATTTCTAACCACATTTTTAATCATTCATTTGTAATTACTCAAAATAATTCTTTATTTCTAACCATTCGTTTTTTATCATTCCAATTCTTCAAAATAACTCATTTTTAATCACTATTTCTAATCATATAATATATATTTTTTAACTATACTCATTTTAAATCTAAATAAGCCATTGGCTCTAACTTCTTTACAAAAAAAAAAATCACATTCATAGAATTTTTTTTGCTCTCTCTCAATTTTTTTAGCTCAAAAAAACTCATCACAATAATTTCTCAAACTAACTTCTCATCTAAACACCTCCTTAATATGATTTCAAAAAAAAAAACACGTCCTTAATATATCTGAGTGAAGAATACAAGAAAGAAACAGAACCAGAAGAGGGAGAAAAGCAAGAAAGAAATAGAACTAGAACTAGAAGAGACAAAGTTGACAAATTAAAAAAATAAAAAGAAAAAGAAAAGCAAAAGGGTAAAAATAAATGAATAAACTTTTTTGAAGAATTACATCAACGGCAGATTGTAGATTGTGGCTCATTCACATGTCAAGGCTGCAAAAAAAATGGGTACTGCCAGGGTAGGATCTTAAATTATACTCTAATGTTAAATAGATATTAGTTAATGAAGTCATTCATTTTTTAGTTTAAAACAGTAATGAAATGATAATTGCACTATAATTTCTATTGCCCCACTAATACACCACAAGCAAAGAAGTGAAGTTAAAAATCATAAAAAATAAAGGAAAAAAAATGATTTGCTCGATAAATACACTTAAATGTTTTTGAAAGTTGTAAACAAACCAGAATAATAATAGATGCTCTATAAACGAAATTAAAAGCAATAAGACATTATTTAATACCTCTAATACTTTCATCTCTTGAAGTTAGACGTTCAAATCCTCGACTCCGCATTTTCCGTCATGCCATTGTCTCCATCATCTCTGTTTATATCAAGATCTACAAGCAACTCGTCAAGTGCTACCGAAGTTTCGTCTTCCCCATCGATCATTTTAGAGGGTTGGTATTCGTTGTTTCGGTACAATGATATGTTAAGCCTCATATCTGGATTCTCTTCCAAATCTCTCAAAAACTGCTCATATTCCAAGCTTCTCTTATCTTGCTCTATCTTATTATTATCTTTATCATCAAGATCTATTTCAAGGGATTTAAGCTTCCATGATCTAGGTTTTTCGCATTTTCTCTGATGCTTTTCTTTGTAACTCTTCTTGATTAAAATTACTTTGGGAATCTCAAGGCCATTATATTGGTCTAGCTCTATATCATTATTATTGGCCCCATATAGATCATAACCAAGAGCATAATCTCCAGGGTTCAGAATATGACCCAAATGAGTTCTTACGGAGAATATCGTGTCATTTCTTCCTAAATCAGATACACGAGCTACCTTGAGCATCAACCAAGATATACTTCGAACCACCAACATTGACTTCATTAGAGATATTCTCTATGTCTAAAACAATATATTCCACAAGTTGTTTGCTAGTAAGTAGAGACCTAAAAGATGTCCTCCAATACTGATCAGCATCCAAGGAGGAGTGCCTCTGTCAATGGGTCAAGCAAAGCAATTGCATTTGTAACTTCAGTGCAAATTACAAGAGGACCAAGATTGCCCAAACTAACAGCAACTTTAGGAGGCAAGCATATCAAATCATCACGGCATATTGGAGAGATTTCGACAGAAAATATGTTTTTATACTTGTGAGTTTTACTCTTTGCATCATGACAAACAAGTCGTTTATCGTGGCGACCCCGGATTGGAGCAACCTTCCCAACAAATTCCACAAACTTAACACCATGACTTCTATTGGAAAAGAAAAAGTCAATACGTTGATCCATCTGTTTGATCCTTGTAGCATTGGCAGCGGCACCATGCTTTAGTATCAGCTGCTCCAAGAATAAAAAGGTACGCCGATGAGGGACTTGTTGCTTGAGTTGAACAAGAGCATTCCACTGGTGGGGAATGGGCACAAGCTTCCAGCAAGACGCACACAAATGATCATTCACAACATACTCAACAACATAGGACTGTTCCAAAATTGCTCCACGAAGGACTTCTTTTTGAACCTTCAACTTAACCTTGATCCTCTTGGAATGTGGTTCGGTCAAAACAAATTCAGCATGTACCAGTGTGACCTTATCTAGAGTACTTCTTAACCTGTTGATACATAATGCCAATAGTTCATTTGATTCTAGTTCCGCTTTAAGCCAACTTCGTGGTGGCTGCAACTGCAAGTAAGTCGCGCACTTCGGACAATGCTTAATAGCCAATTCCTTCTGCAAACCTTCTGTGATGTCAATTTCGGAAGACAAACAGTTGATGCACATATTGGCAGCATTTGGACGTTCCATAGCGATTCCACATTTGCGGCATAAAACATGGCTGATAGGTTCTCGAGACATAGTTACTATTCCTACCAAAGAAACCAATGAACAAATATTGAGCATTTAATTTCAAAGAAGAGAAATTCCAAATTTTGAAAACATGTTCATAGCTTGTCCTGAATGTTTTTTTTTATAAACATTTAACAAAAAGCAAGTTAAACTAAAAGGAAGTACTAGAATTTCATTCGTGCCAAAACAATTTGATTGCAAAAGTATATCCAAAATCGGAATTCATATACAACCGTAACCTAAACTTGGAACAAATGCCGGAAACAATGAATACGAAGGGCTGGAAACTAAAGAAACAGAGCAAATACAAAACCGATTACCTTCAAACAGACGCGGAAGAAGCCGATGAGATGATCAAAGCAATTTCGAGAAGAAGATCACAGTGCTCGGGCTTTCAGTTTTAAGGTTTCCTATTTATACAATTTTTGTTTTTCCCCTTTTCTTCTTATCCTATTTAGCAAATGAACCCGCACAACAGAAAAGATCACCGTTTACGCCGCGTCCGATTGCGAGAGAAAAAGGGATTAGACAGGCTATGCGAAATGGACAAAAAGGGAAGGGGGGAGGCGCTACACAAAATCAATTTAGTGCCTACCTCACTTATAAATCTTAGGCCGTCTCAAAAAGAAAAAACAAATTGAATTTAGGTGTCCTTCCCCAAATTGTACGGAAGAAACAAAAAAAATCAAATTTAGGTGTATTAGAATCCTTCCTCCCTTTAATTACTATTTCATTTTTTAAATTTTTTATCTCTCTTAAATTTTTTAAAAAATAGGTTTGTTTGATAAAAAATTTTAGTTTTTATTTTTCAAATTTTTAAAACATCTTTTAAATTTTAAACAAATTCTAAAAAAAAAAACTTTTACAAATTCAGTTTTTTTTTTTATTTTGAAAAAATATTATAAAAAATTGTGAGTTTTATTATTGGGAAAAAAATGTGATAAAACACACCACAGATAAAATTTGAATACGAAAATTTGAGCTATAAAAAAAATGATATAAAATTAGTTTTATTATAGTTTATTATATTATATTAATCATTAAAAATAATAACTTTTATCGAAAGGGTGGGTGATGCAAAAACAATAAATTTAATCATACTACCAGTGTGGATAGAGAAATTATTTTTGGACCTACCCTTAAGTCACACTCTAAATTACAAACATGCCACCTATTTAAAATAGATTTTAATAATTTAAAAATATTAATCATCTTTATAATCTGCTAGATAAGATATTTTTTATTCATACAAGAACGATAAGATATGTTTACCAAATCTCATAGATTTTATGCTAAAATAGTTAAACCCAATCTCATTTGAAGTACCTGTAAACTCTATAAATAGAGGGTTCCACCTTCCACTGAAGATGTGGAAAACAGACGCTTGAAATTCCAGGCTTCAGGTTTCAAAATCATTTTGGATCATTTTGCCCCGAGCCACATTATATAACTACAAATATACCATTGTTTTTAAAATTAAAACTTACTTGTTTTTCTATTCTTTTTTAGATTTGAAGATTGTTGCAAAATATTTCCGGGTAGGATAGAAATAGGAACCTTAGAAGGGATTTGTTCTTGAAGAATCTATAAAGATAAAAATTTTATACTCCTTCCATAATTTTTCAATTATTATTTTACTATGTAATTATTAGTTTTAAATTACTAAACATATAAAATTTTATTTATTTTTTATTTTTATATTTAATTTTTTGTGTTGCTTCCATAAATTTTCACTTTTTAAACTATTATTTTATAAAATGATTACTAATTTTAGATTTTAGTAGTGGATAATATAAAATATTAGTGATTTCAAAACAAAGGTAAAATCTTATTTTATATTTATAAATAAAAATAAAATATTAATTATTTTTATTTTTATTTTTATTTAATTTATATAACTAAAATTAATAATATAATTTTAAAAGTTTTAATTTTTTTTAGTATTAAAAGTTTAATATGTAAATAATTTTGATTTTTGTAAGATAAATATATAATTCGGAAAATCTATAAAATCAGAAAAATAATTTTCAAAAACAAAAAAGGAAGAATAGTTATTTTCTTAATATAGATTTTTTTTTAAATTAATTATAAAATTTTAAATTTATCTTTTGATTTTTTTCATTAAATATTATATTCTTTTTTTTTTCTTTTTTGTAATTTCTTTATCTTCTTTAGTTGATTTTTTTTTTTTTTTTTTTCGTTTTATGAGTTCAATCTTTTTAATTGAATTGAGTATTAATATTGTTAAATAAAATGATCATAAATATTATTAATCTATAAAAATTAACTTATTGTAACGACCCGTCCCAAAAGTGGGCATGAAGTGGGCATTTACTGACCATGCATGATGTAAAACACGATATTAAAAAAAAAAAAAAAAAAACAAATAAACTAAGGAGTCAACATGACTAGAAAACAATTAAAACATCCAAGAACTTGTCCCTGTTTCCAACCGTCTGTTCCAAAACATTTCAAACAATCCCTGGCTAGAGAATTTCATTTCGAAAATCCAAAAGTCATTCAAATACAAAATCCAGCATTCAGTTCATAAACATAAAATCCAACATCCATAATCAGTTTAAAAGTAAACAGTTCTAGGGCTCCGTGCACACTACATGCATGATCAACAAAAGATAAATATAAAGAAAGACTCAGACATCCACAGCGGATCCCCATGATCATCCACGCCTCATCTAGCCATCGAACCTCGGTCCCTGGTTACCTGGTGGACAGAACCACAGAAATAAGGGTGAATAAAACAAGTTTACTCAGTAAGAACCCCCAACCAGGGTACAATACGATAAACAGATCATCTAGCACAACCGATACGCATAATCAACCATCAACACAGAAACCACAACCAACTCAGAACAACCAGCCAGAAACAGAGGGTGCCACCACGTGGTCTTACTACTACGAGTTATCTGTGACTCAACACTCTAATGAGGTATTTGTACCCCGGCACAACTATGAGGTATCTGTACACCGACACACTATGAGGTATCTGTACCCCGGTACAATATGAGGTATCTGTACCCCGGCACACTATGAGGTATCTGTACCCCGATACATTATGAGGTATCTATACCCCGACACAACTATGCTATATGTAGCTTAACAATACCTAAAGGACAAAACTAACAAGCTCTACAAGGTTAAGAACAACAAGTAGAAAACATGCTAGCAAGGAACGAGATCTAGCAAGAACCAACATGTCCAAAAAGTAAGCATACATGTCAGTCAGGATGAAACAAAACCAGGAACCTAAAAGCTAACATGCACACAATCAATTATGAATAAAATAGACATGTTATTACAGTTTATCGCAGGGCCCAACCAACCCGGGCAAGAGGTCCTTACCTGGAATTGGTAGACAAACAAGCACGAAAGTCTAAGCTGCAAGCATAAAATACAACACAACAATCCTAGCAAAGTAAACAACAAAAACTAAGTAAGATAAGCAATAAAAGAACACAAAAAAGTAATCAAACCCACGAATTCCAACCCCGAAACTCACCCAAAACCAATCAAACACGGTTGTCTAACGCCTGGCAATAGAACGCGAATGAAATCGAACTCAAAAAGCCCACCATGAAGGATACGCCCAAGCAGAACTTCACAAAAACCACAACTCAACAAAGTCGGAACCAAGCAACACCAATCGAATCACAACAGAAAAAGAGAATTCAAACCAATACCTACCCAAGGCTCGAATCTAGCACGGCTGTCCAAAAACGGCAAGGTTCGAAACTGATTTTGAAACAAAGAGCACCACCTAGCAAGCAGAACCATTCGCAAGCAACAAAAACAACGTCGAAACAATAAATACGAAGTAAACAAGAACGTAGAGGTCTTAAACAACTAAATCGAGCTTGATGAAACGTTACCCAACCACGATGTCACACGAACCTGCCGGAGGAGCTACTCGAGAAGGAAAGGCGTGCAAGGAACTGCCGAGCTGCTCGCCAGCGCCAAGGAAATGGCGTGCGCGCGCTGGACAACACAGTTGCGGAGCTTGGTCGGAACGAGGAGCGTTACTCGTGCCCGACTTCCTAATGACTCTAATGGGGCCGTTACTCGTGCATGATTTTAAAAAGAGAGTTTAAATGGGACATGCACCACGTACGAATAAACATTTAAGAAAGATAAATAGTTCATAAATAGTTCAAATAGTTCGAAAGAACATAGGGGATCCTAAGGTTAAAGAGTCATGGAAGAAAAACATGCAAACCACAATGAGTCTAAACAACATAAAACATCAGTTTGAAATGCTAAAATGATTAACATAGTGCGGAAGTAATGACGCCATGCCCATGACCACCGAGCTCCACAGTCAGCCACCTCGATGCACATCCACACCTGAGAGATATAAGGGGTGAGTACATATATAAATACATATACCCAGTAAGAATTTCATCATGGGGAAAGTCATGTGAGTACTAACAGGACGCAAACGGTCGATCTAACACGTCATGTAAATCAAAGTAAAAATCACACAAGGTAGGGTCGATCCGTTGATTGATCCCTACCAAGTCAACGGTGCTCATGACGTGACAACAGGGGCATACACGGATGCCGAGATAATCACCTGAACCTATCAGGGAGGGGTCCTCGAGTGAGGAATAC
>JBBMEF010054647.1:0-12333 GCA_037832685.1 Sicyos baderoa
TTAAAATGTTAAAATGAAATTTAGATTTGTAATTAGTTCTCTAATAGGATATTTTTGCAATTAGTTTTCTATAGTGGCCTATAAATGCAAAAAGCTCTTGATTTTTTTTATAGATTAAATAAGGGATTTTTGGAGGAATAGACCGATAAAATATTTACAACCCTCGCATATTTGATAAAAAGTAGCAAAATTATAGTCAAATATACGGTATAAACTAATACTTCTTATATTGAATAATTAATACATAATATATAGTATGATGATAATATATAATATGACAAGTATTATTTATATGATATATTTGACTATGATGTTAAATATTTTCAATTTGCCTAAATCTATAATTATTTTGTAAAATTTGACTACAATTTTTCTACATAAAATTTTGTTGTTCTAATTTTACAAAATAGAACAATTTTCTCAAAAAATAAAAATAAAAGTAATAAAATTTTGTAATTTGATAAAAAGATTTAAAATTAATTTTTTTCATTTAAAAAAAAAAAATCAAACTATGTTTTTTTTCATTAATATTAATTAAATAGGTAAAAATTAATTATTTATTTTTAATTATTATAAAATGAAGTCAATTAGAGTAGTAGTTCAGCACACATGTTTACAAATCAAATAATGAAACCATAGCTCCACTCATCCATTCCGTATTTTATATATTGATTAAATATGAACTTATAAGTTTTATTTATGGATGACGGAAGAATTTTGGTCAATCATATTAAACGGCATATACAAATTAGTGATAGAGTTTAATTAACTATGGGGACTTATTACAAATTCATAATTATCTAAGACCAATTGAAATAGCTAGAAGTTGATTTATTTAGAATTTGAATTTAAATTAAAGTTCGTATTCATAAAGTAAGCTTAAAGGTTCATGTGGTAAGCCCAATGATCAAGCAAAAAGGCTCCATACCGCCCATACTCAATGGTTAGGCCAAAAGATTCATGAATCTCAAAGGTAAGAGAGCTTTATAAGTAGAAAAACTATCTCTCATTTGCAAGTGACCTTGACAAAATCTAAGGATTCAAATGGAAGACCAAAATTATAGACTAAAGACTTAGAGACTTCAGCATAAGTTAGAGAGCATTCAAAAATCAAGCTTTAGAATTAATAATACTAACGACAAAAGTTTCAACAAATTGATCGTCTCTTCGCCTATTAGTCGAAGATTAAATTTTCACTTCAAATTTCATATAAGATAAATACTAAAGATTGTAACGCACACATATTTAAATCAATAAAATTCTAGTTCATATACATGTGTCTTACTCTTATATTTCCCATAAAAAATTTATGTGAACAAGTTGATACTCATGAAACATCTCTACCTCTCATATCATTTTCTCACACAAATTAAAAATAAAAAAAAAAATGTCTAGAAAAGCTACGTCAAAGATTGCAGCTTCATAAAAAAAAAAAAAAAAGATTGCAGCTTCAAAAATATAAACTACGGTGAACAATTTACCTGATAGGCTCGAACAACTCAATCCAAATTGGATTGGGTTGGGTTGGGTTGGGTTAGTTTTTTTTTTTTTTAAGATTTTGGTCGGATTTCAATTAAGCATTACCGAAATTTTTGGTTCGATTATCGGGTTGGTGTTATTTTTGCTCGATTAAACCCAAACCAAACCAAAATTTATATTATATAATAAACATTGCTATTGATACACGATGGTGGGGTAGAGGCTAACACGATTGTTGTTAATTCATGAAAACTTCATGTTTCATCTTTTCCAACAAGTTTTTTAAAACTTGCACTTAAAAAAGAATTGACATTCACAAAATTGTTTAATTTTGTAATGTATCGATAAACTAAATGATCCCGATTTATCGATGAATTTGATTGTATATAAAATCGGGTTGCAAATATAAAGGTTGGGTTGTATATTTAATTGAGTTGGGTTAGAAAAGTGACCAACCTAATTTTTTAGGATGGGTTGAAAATCGTCTCAAACTTACCCATCTCAACTCATGTACACTTTTTTTTTCTTTTTTTTTTTGAAAAAAACAATACTTTAATTCAAACCCAAACTAAACCAATACAATCATTCTCCAGAGCGGAGCCAATGTCAGGAGGGAGATTCCCCCTTAAAAAACGGAGTCCTCCTCATTCATGAAACAAAAACCAAAGTCCTTCTTGGCTAACAAATCGATGACCATATTACAACGCCTAGTACAAAATGATACTTGCACAATGCCAAAAGAAGCAATTAATTGCTTTATATCAACAACGATGCTGAATTCAGAGATATCTGAGGAGTCATGAACAACCGCTTTAATAACATTTGAGGTGTCGGACTCCACCAAAATCAAAGGTAAAAAAGAGCTTTGAACATCTCTTAACTGCTTCAAGCCATCTCTTAAAGCTCTTCTTTCAAGAACCTTCACATACTGATGCAAAAAATTAGACTTTCGACCCATCAATTTGGGATGCCCTTTCCAATCGCGAACCATCCAACCAATGCTTCCCCTTCTCGAAATATGATTCACAAAAGCATCCACATGTACACTTCTAATCGTTGCTGTTATGTAAACGACGATCACCAATCGAAACGAATATACAAAAACGTAAAAGATAAGAAGAACAAAACACACACACATTTAAGAGGTTCACTAACGTTGTGTTAGCTAATCCATGAGCAGAGAGGGAGAACAATGTTATTGAGGGAGACGTCGGGTTACAAAGTTTACAGAAAATACAAAATGAATGTCATAAACGGTTTAAGTTGGGCTTATATATGCGTATTTATTAAACCCTAATTACAGAATGCTTAAATTAATCGGATGGCAGATGTGAAATCCGAATTATTTTTCATAGAATAAAAACAGCAGTATGTTCATTTTATTTATCTACGAACGTGAACGAAAATGTTCCCTATTAAATCAGAGAATCTTTGCCATTATCTGAGAGAAGAACCAAGCAATCTCTTGATCGTTGAAACTCTCCTTGAAGAATCATTGCATGTGGACGAGATCTGTAATCTTCAAGTCAATATCACTTGTTTGGCCACCAAATTCACCACCACTGACTCTGTATCTGTACCCAAAACCATAATAATATTTCGAATTTGCAAGTTCACAAACTTATTCGCATTATTAATATGACCTCGTTTGATATTCATTTGATTTTTGTTTTTTGTTTTTGAAATTTAAGTGTATTCTCATTTAAATTTACTACAAAGTCTTTCATATTTCCTACTATTTATTCATCTTTGCTTAAGAAGGTAAGAGGATACTAACCAACTTTTAAAAACAAAAACAAACTTCTATTTTCTTTTTGTTTTTTGTTTTTAAAGTTTAAGACTATTCTTACTCAAATTTTCTACCATGTATTCCATATTTCCTATAATTGATTCATCTTTTCTTAACAAAATATGCGATTGTACTTTTAAAAATAAAAACAAAATTTTGGAAGCTATTTTTTTTTTTTTTTTTTTTTAATTTTTGGTTTTATTTCTACAAATATTAGGTGAGATGTAATAACAAAGTAGGAAAAACATTTGATAAAGTAATTATTGTAAGCTTCTATTTTAAAAACAAAAAATTAAAAATTAAATAGTTATCAAATGGGGTCTAAGAAACTCACCATCCATTTTGGACAGAATATTGGCTAGTTTCTTCCGGCATTGAGCACATCCAATATCAGCTGTTAACACAACTTCCTGAACCTGGAAATCGAATTTTTTTTAAAAAAAGAAGTTAATTTCAGCAAAAAGAAAACAAGAATGGTGGAGAAAGAGAGAAAAGGCAGGGACAAGAGGAAGAGATAAGGATTCAATGGAGGCAAGGCTAGAAGCATGAGGGAAAATCTTTTGGTTCCGGACTCCGATTCCCACTGCCATTTCGTCGGGCCGCGCCGCCATGCTTCGGCTAAACGCGGGTGCTGAAACAGGGGAGGATTTTATGTGATGGGATTATGAAAAGTTTCTTTAAAAGTGGTTGTGGTTGGGAAAAAGGAGAAGGATAGGAAGAAAATGAGATTGGGAGAAATAGTTGACAAATTAAGATGGCTTGTTTGGCAATGACGGCTGCTTTCCTCAAAGACTTGCCCACTTGTTTTTCCCTTGCGAGATGATTCCCTCGAGGTTGCTTGTGCGACCAAACACTCCCCTTTTTTACTAACAATTCTAGAAACATGCTAAACATGTTACATCCTCAAAACTTTGATCCAACTATTTTCTTTCGGTTTAAATAAGGTTAGACGTCATGTTCCATAAGAATAATTAAGGTTCTCATAAATTAGACTATACTCATTATGATTAAAATATAATGAATAAAATAACGAATTTTCTTTGATTTTTTTTTTCTTCGTTTTGTTTCAAAAACATGATTGAAAATTTGTGAATTCTAACTTCAATATTTTAGTCTTGAATATATTTCAATTATGTCATTTTTAGAGTTTAACAAAACACTTCAGTTTTTTTTTTAGCTAATCAAAATACTTTAGATTTTGTTTGATAACCATTTGGTTTTTTGTTTTGATTTTTGAAATTTAAGTTTATTTTTACTCATATTTCTTATAATGCATGACTTCATCTTTCTTACAATGTATCTAACCTTTCTTTGAATGCTAATTAACTAAATTTTAAAACAAAAATAAAATTTTAGAAGCTACGACCCCGTTTGATAACCCTTTGATTTTTTGTTTTTGGTTTTTGAAATTTAAGCTCAAATGACTCTCTTATCATATATATTTTTCTTACTTGGATATCTATTATAGACACCGCATCTTGGTCCGGCTCGATTTTATTTTAAAGTTATATTTTGATAATTTGGTTGTTAATGAATAAATATAACTTTAATTTAAAAATATTTTTTATGTTTTTCAAATATGAAAAAATGAAGGAAAAATGAAATAAAAAGAGAAAAAATGAAAGTGAAAAAATATTTGAAAATATCTCAATTACTCTTAAATTTATAGTTCATTTTCATCTTTTTCTTTTTAATATGATAATTTTCAGTTAAACAATTAGACACTTTTATCCATTTCAAATGTTGTAATTTAAATTGGAACTAACATTAATGTAATTATAACCATTTTTGTTGTAATTTGAATTGTGATTTGTTCTAAATAAAATTATGATTGATTATGGTTCAATTATGATTAATTCATACATACTCTTGAATTGTAATTGATTGAACTTGGATTGAAAATTGACATGTTGTTAATTTGTAAATTGACTCATTGTAAATTGCATGTAGCATATTGCTTAACATTATCTTTAGTCATAATTTGTTAGTTTAATTTAGAAATTTGACATAATATATTGGTTTAATATTTGTTATTTTGACCATAATGATATGCTTATTGAATCGATTCAAGATATGTTGTCTATTTAAAATTGATTCATAACATGTCATTTAATGATATACCTGTACAACTCTTTAATATCAACTGATTGATTGTCGAACATCAAATTTGAACTTTTTAATAATTAATCAATTAATTAGTTAAGTGTAATTCTAATTGACATTACTTTTCTTAATTTCCGTTAAAAGAAAAATACAAAATTCTTTCATTTGAGAATTTATATTTCCTTTTGTGAAGTTAGATTTCATCTCTAATACTTAATGAGTCTCAAATAAAAATTGGTCAAATATAGTTCTCTTGACAATTCTGTCTAGGCTGTAGTTTTTAAGTATTTGTAGAGAACACCCCTACCTGAGAATTGACTTTAGAATTGAATTAGTCAACTTTTATTCGGCTTTATTACTGTTTTGCATCCCTTTCAAATTGGATTTCTGAAATAAAAACCCTCCAATTTTTTTTTATCAATTCATGATTTTCAAAATTGAATTTTTGAAATAAGAACCCTTCAATTTTCTCATTTCATCGTTTTCAAAATTGAATTATGAAATAAGAACGCTTCAATTTTGCAAGAACCCTCCAATTATTTTCAAATTATTTTTAAATTTCATAATTGGATTTCTCAAATAAGAACCCTCCAATTGTTTTCAAATTATTTTTAAGTTTAAAATTAGATTTCTGAAATAAGAATTTTCCAAATGTTTTTCAAATTATTTTTAAGTCCAAAATTAGATTTCTGAAATAAGAACCCTCAAATTATTTTTAATTATTTTTAAGTTTCAAAATTAGATTTCTGAAAGAGTAAAACTTCACTGCTCATGGGTGTGTAGAGTGTATCTACACGTGAACACATGGCGGAAGGATAACCTCACAATTTATTTTTATTTTTCCAAAGAGATGCTTGTCACGCGCCTAAACACCAACAAAACTTGTTTTTTTTTCTAAAACAATCATTTATATTAAGTTGTTAAATCTCTTCTCATTAGTCTAATCACTTTTTTATTATTATATTTTATTCTTTTAAAAATATATATATATCACAAACACCTTTCCACTCCCCTTTTAATTTAATTTTCAATATATATATATCCCTTATATTTATGCTTTTTTTTTTTGTTCTCTCATTCCTTCTTCCCATATTTTATTTATTCATTTAATAAAATTATTTAGATATTAATATTATTATTTATTAATAATATTGATATCAATAAATCTTTCAATTTTAAAATATTATTATTTTTAAAGAAACCAAAAAAAAAAAAAAATTAAAAAATGAAGTTTTATTTGAATTTGTTCATATAAAAATAATTATTTTATATTTATAATTTTATCATATGTTACAAAATTAATTGTTTTTATATCTTAATTAATTTATTTATATATTTTGATTTATCATTTCTACATTTTTTTTTCCACAAATTATTGAGAAATATATTTATAGAAAATTTTGTTGTTTATTATTTTTTTAGTTTCTATGAAATATTTGGATTCTATACCATACTTAATTAGTGGTTAAATTTGGAATCCAATAAAAAAATCGAAAAAATGATTTCATTCACTTGTTTATTAATAATAAAATTAATATAAAATCAGGAATCATTAAATTTAAAATCATTAATAAAATTCAAATGAATAATGGTTCAAGATTTTTTTAACAAAATTTTTATTATTACTCTATTTATTTTCATTATTAATATTGGTTAGAATAACAACATTATTTTTTTTTGAATTAGTTAAAATATCAACATTGATATTATTATTAATTTTTTTGAAAATACAATTGTTTAGTTAATACTAATCACAATAATATTAATATTAAAAGTATTAAAATAAAATTGTAAAAAGGAAGAAAAAAAAAATTAATGCTTGCAAACTAGGTAACATACATTTATTTGGAAATGACAAAAAAATGAATGAAGAAGTTTTAATTTTATAATACAGTATTTCAAATATATATAACTTTTGTTTTAAATTGTGGAGTTTGAGTGACGTAGTTGATTATCTTATTTAGTTTTAATTCAATTTCGTTTGTCTTTCATATTATTTAAAAGTAGTTGTGTGTTCTATGTAGGATTTTTGGTCCATATCCTCTAATTTGTACTAAATATATATATATATATATATATATATATACTTACAGAGATATTTTACTTTTACACATGTTTGACATCATATAAATTTTTATAAATAAAATTAATCTATAAATTTCAAAATTAAAAGAAGAGTGGACGGTAGTGGAATATATTATTTTTTTTATAAAAAATAATGAAATATAATATTAAAAAAAGTGATTAGACTAATGAGAATAGATTTGACAATTTAATAAAAATGATTATTTAAAAAAAAAAAAAACAAATTTTGTTGGTGTTTACTGTTTAGGCGCGTGAGAAACATCCCTTTGGAAAAAGAAAAATAAATTTGTGAGGTTCTCCTTCCACCACGTGTTCATGTGTAGATACACTCTACACATCCATCAGCAGTGGAGTTTTACTCTTTCTGAAATAAGAACTTTCCAATTATTTTCAAATTATTTTAAATTTTAAAGTTGGATTTCTGAAATAAGAACCCTCTAATTTTTCGATGATTTTTTTTTGTTTTATTCAAAACGAATTTCTGAAATAAGAACACTTTGTTTTAAACTCTCAATCAAAAGTTTTTTTATTTATTTATTTTAAATTTTTTAAATTAAATTTTTATTTGGAGTAAAAGTAGTGTTGCCTTTTGGTTTTTCTTTCGAAATTCCAAAAATACATGAAATTCTTCCAAAATTATTTTTGTTTTAAAACAAACATTTTTTCAAGGAATTTAGTAGTGTCTCGTTCTTGGATAATAATCTAAGAAATACATGAACTTTCCTAAAACAATTCGATCATGGATCATTAGTTAACATTTGTTTTCTAATGTTCTTTAGTGAGGAGTTTATTTTGAACTTCAAAGTAAATTCTAATAATTTTTTTTAATAGGTTTTGAGCCACTCATATCTATTAATTCATGTTTATTCGATAAATGTGAATTAATTCATTTGAGACATTTAAAAATAAAATACAAAATTATTTTCTTTTACTCAAATAATAGGATGATTTTAAAATAAAATGTGGTAACCGTTTTTCTAAAACGGGTGTTGTAGGGGTTCTCTACACTCAATCGACTCTCAAACCTTAAATCTGATTTTGTAGACTATTTTTATTTTTATGGGTGACCAATCACACCCGCTACATGATTGGTGGCGACTCCAAACCTTTCACATCGAAAGAGACCCTTAGGAACGGACGTCGGCCGCTTCGCGTCACGATGACGTTGCGACATCTACATCTCACCTATATTTGTATAAACTAAACGAAAATTTGTAAATAAAAAAAAAAAAGTAGCTTCCATAAACTTGTTGTTTTTTAAAGTTAATTAGTATTCACAGTACTTTCTTAAGGAAAAAATGGATATATTGTAGGAAATATTTGTAAGAATAGGCTTAAATTTCAAAAACCAAATGGTTATCAAAGGTGACCTATTTTTTATTTATAAATTTTAGTTTGGTTTTTACAAATATAGATAAGATATAGATATACATGTAAAAAAACATATGATATGATAGTTGTTGTAGGCTTAAATTTTAAAAACAAAAAACTAAAAATAAAATGATTATAAAAAGGAACTTAATGATTGAAATTTAGTCACTAACAACCATGTTGGGTAAACAAAGTATCCCACATTGCTAAGATGAGGGAAAGATTTTGGGTTTATAAGGAGGGGACAACACCTCCATTGAAGTGAGACCTTTTGGGAGATGCCAAAAAACAAAGTCATGAGGGGTGATTCACAAAGTGGACAATATCATATCAATGTGGAGGTTGTGGGTGTTTGTTGTCCCTATCAAATGGTGTCAGAGCCAAGAGCTTGATTTGGACAGCTTTATCCAATTTACAAATAACTAAGTTTCAAAATAGGCCCCCAAGCCTAATTAATGACTACTTATCAAAGATTTAATACTCAACCAAATTGGATGACTCTACAGTAAAACTAATTGCAATATATAAAGTCTCTAAAAAAAAAAAGATTTGCAATATATAAAAGCTGATTTTGACATTTGATAGCAAAAACAGAAAAATTCTTAATAGAAACAATATTTTTAACTAAAATTTCAAAAGTCAATAACGGAAATGTGGGTGTTACACGCTCGTGTCGTGCGCGAAGATTTGTTCCACATGTTGCATGGCTCGCACACATTTTGACAATCCAGACAACACGCTCTCATGTACCTCAAGTTGAGCTAGCTTGATGCACCAACAATCCTACTTGTCACGCCTAGCAGTCGTGCCGTGACACGCCTTGTACGTGTGTGGACATGGCCCTAGCCCCTCGCATGCGGAGACCAACAAACAAAAAATTAAATAATCACGATCATTGTTTTAATAGAAAATGCAAGAATCGAGCATCTTTTTTTTCATTGGCTCGAGCATAAAAAAAGTGTAGGAATATAAATATATGAATTCCGTCATATGTTAAACAAAATAATCTATCTTCTTTAATTACCATTTTATTTTCTATTGATTAAGGGATTATTGAATTACATTCCAACGACTCAATGGACTATATGCCGCCATCTTGACATTTTCTCTTAAAGGGATAAAAACCCCAGAGAAGAAGAGAAAGGCAGAAAAAGCTTAATATATTGATAAAACTGTCCAAATACAAAAAATAGGCTACTGTTGTTTAAATAGCTAGATCAAGGAAGAGGCCTTTACATGAGAGAGACAAGAAAGGACAGAAATAAATAAAAGCTAAAATAATAAAAACAAGCAGACTTATTTAACCAAATAACAGGCTATTTAACATCCCCCGCAAGCGAAACGGGCTTGTGAGCACGGAGAGCTTGGTACGGAGCCCCTGAAAACGAGATGAAGGTAACGCCTTGGTTAAAATGTCGGCTAGCTGATCGTCGGAGGGAACACATTGAACACGGAGGTGTTTGCTCAAGATTCGCTCACGGACAAAATGATGGTCAATTTCAATATGCTTCGTTTGCTGATGGAGAACAGGATTCACTGCAAGGTAAGTGGCATTAATATTGTCGCAGAGAAGCAAGGGAACTGAAGGATTTGAGAATCCTATTTCAGTCAACATTGATGAAATCCATAGTGGAATTCAGCAGCTCCCTTTGCAAGAGCCCGATATTCTGATTCGGCACTTGAACGCGATATCGTCTTTTGCTTAGAGGAAGACCAAGAGATCAAATTGCTTCCAAGAAATATACAATAACCACTAGTACTACGTCTATCATCGGGGCAACCGAGCCAATCAACATCTGTATAGCACACAAGAGAGGTGTTCGACGGAGCCAAACGTAAACCATGTGAGACTGACCCTTTTAAATACCTCAAAATCCGCTTGACCGCAAGCCAATGAGTTGAAGTTGGAGCATGAAGAAACTGACACTGGAGTCGAGACAGATTTACAGTCCTATATCTGGTCGAGTAATAGTGGAATATTGCAATGCACCAACGAGGCTGCGGTATTTAGTTGGGTTCTCAAAGGGTTGAACATCAGCAATAGATAAACTTGTCCCTAACGTCATTGGAGTCTAGACAGATTTACAGTCCAACATGTTTGCTCGTGATAAGACATCAGAAATATATTTTTCTTGAGACAAATGTAGACCATCAGAACAAAAAGATGCTTGAATGCCAAGAAAGTAAGATAAACGACCCAAATCCTTTAACTGAAATTGTTTACTTAAGTGATCCACTAAAGAAGACAATAATGTAGAATTGCTCACAGTTATAATTATGTCATCCACATATATCAATATGATCAAAACCGCATCATCACATTAAAAAAAGAACATAGAGCAATCGGTTTTGCAATATATGAAACCCCATTGCAGCAAACATGAACTCAGTTTCATGAACCATGTACGAGGACTTTGTTTTAACCCATAAATTACTTTGTTAAGTTTACAAACATACCTCGGATATTCAGCATTAACATAACCTGGGGGTTGGTCCATGAACACTTCATCTTTTAATTCGCCATTAAGAAATGCATTATTCACATTGAGCTGCCTGATCGACCACTTGAAGCTAACTGCCAAGGACAACACCAGTCGAACTGAGGAAGGTTTGACAATAGGACTAAATGTATCAAAATAAGTTTGTGTAAATCCCTTTGCTACCAATCTTGCTTTATGTTTGTCAATTGATCCATTTGAAAGCATCTTGAGTCTATAAACCCATTTGCATCCGATAGAACGATGCATGTAGGAAGTGGAACCAGCGTCCACGTATCATTTCGTTGTAGCGCTTGAAACTCATTATCCATAGCAATTTTCCACTCCGGGCACGTCAACGCCTTTTTGTATGATGTCGATTCAATGAGGGCGAGAGGTTTGCTAAATGAAGAGGTCCATGCTTTTGGTTTAAAAATGCCAAGTTTGGATCTAGTGAGCATAGGGTGGACATTAGTTAATTGTGGTGCAGTAGGTAGAAAAGGTAAAGATTGAGAAACATAATGTGAAGGGGAAGAACGAGATAGATTAATGGGCAAAGGAATAATGGAATTATTTGATTTGGGATTGGAATTGGAATTTGAATTTGGAAGAAAAGAATTGAGTTGGGCAATAGGATTGGGGGGAACATGTGAGGGGAGGAAAGTTAATGGTGGGTATGTTGTGTCAGAATTGGGGACGGATGCAGGGAGTGGGTGAGACAAAGTGGGAGGAGAGATAATTGGGGACCCACGTGGCACAAGAAGAACGGTTGGATGAGGGGGGACGATTATGGGATGAGAAAAGGGAAGCACGAACAACTAAATATTCTAATTAAGTTGTAGTTAGGTTGTTGTTTATAGAGAGTATAGCAAGGGGAATTGTTTTCTAACACCGGAGTGGGAGAACGATTAATCAAATAAACGACCGTTTGAAAGGCAAAAGGCCAAAATTGAAGAGGAACATTTGAATGAGCTAATAAGGAAAGACCAACTTCTACAATGTGATGATTTTTACGTTCAACACTCTTCC
>JBBMEF010054658.1:0-12333 GCA_037832685.1 Sicyos baderoa
CAAGATGATTAAGCCTAATTAAGTTTTATTTACCTAATGATTAGTTGTAAGTTTGTTAATGTGGTTAGTTTGTTTAGATGGTTAAAACCTCTCAAACAAACTTAACTAATAACAAACTTAACTACCTAGGTTACAACAAGTTTAACTACTCTAACCTACACTTTCAAATTATTATTTTTTATTAAAAATATTCATATTTATAATTATTTTCTAAACTTAGACTAATTCCCTTTATAATCCACGGCTTATGTTAAAGCCTAAAATATGTTTTTGGTAGGAGAATACTGTAGTAGAATTAAAGTGCAGGTAAAGACATTTTAAACTTAATTTTAAAGGTATCAAACCCCGGTTGAGTAAAAAAGAAAATAATACTACCTACAAAAGTTTAGTACTTTTTGTTACTCAAAACTTTCAAACGCGTAGTTTCGTTCCCTATATATAAACAACAAACTGGACGACGTCATTACCAATATCATCTCTCTATTTCTCTTCATTTAAAATCTTAGTGAGCCATGGAAATGGCCGACCACAAGAGTAACGGAGTCTTGGGTCGATGGGGCGAGGGGCTCAAAGCGAAATGTTCAAAGGTAAAGGCAAAGGTGGTTGAATTATGTAGGAAGACAAAGAAACTGGCCAAGGATGATCCGAGGAGAATCGTCCATTCTCTCAAGGTTGGCTTGGCCATTACATTGGTGTCCTTGTTCTACTATTTCGAGCCGCTCTACGATGGCCTCGGCGCCTCCACTATGTGGGCTGTCTTAACCGTCGTCGTCGTCTTCGAGTTCTCCGTAGGTAAAACCACTTTCTTTTCGATTGAATATGTGGACGTCATGAGTTATGCTTAGATCAGTATCAATTAGGATGGTTAATAAACGTTTTTTTTTTTAATATGTTTGTGAAATAGGAGCCACACTTGGAAGAGGATTGAATAGAGTTTTGGCTACTTTTTCGGCTGCGGCTCTGGGATTTGGAGCCCATTTTTTGGCGGATTTAGCTGGAGATAAAGCCCAACCCATTATCCTTGCCTTCTTTGTTTTCTTGCTTGGTATGTTATTCTCTACTTCCCAATTTCTTATGAAGTAAATAGGTCATATAAAGTATTAGACTTCTTAATCACGATCTCTATAGATTTTTCTTTTTACCTTTTCATAATAATTTATCATCATAAAGATTTCATCAATCTTATTAATATCTAAAGAAAATTTTACGCTATATGAAGATTATGATCAGAAAAAAAGAAAGTGTTTGTGTGGAGGTGGGGACATCTATAGTTTAAATTTGAAAAACAAAAAACAAAAAACCAAATGGTTATCAAACGGGGCCTTATTGTTTAGCTCTGTCAAATTTTGACACATTAAATTCAAATATTTCGAAATTTAAATTATTTAAACTTTATGTTTTTAAAAGTTTATGGTATTTTTGAAACAAAATCTTAACGGTTTTCATCCAAAATTATATTTTAGAAATGTTTGGTAAAGTTTACTTGTACTTTTGAAATTTTTAAAAGTTTACGGATCAGTTTGACAAAAATGTGATAGTTTAAGAGGATATTTGATAATTTTGCCTAAATAATATTTGTTATTTAATTATTGTAGATCATTTTTAATAGAAAATATAGCTTTTAAATCAATTTAGCCATTTTCTTACCTCTATGTATAAATCAATCCTTACCTATGAAAAACCTACGAGGTAAAACAATCGATTATATCTCAGTAGATCGCGTTTATATTCTGGTTTGACGTACTTAGTCGAACATTTAAAATCATAGGAGAATAAAGTGAAACTAAGTTCAAACATATATATATATATATATATATATATATATTCATATATTTGTTTTATTTAATTTTGTATCTAGAAAACAGTATAAATACATGGTTATGGTGATATGATAATGAACCATATTATATAATGCAGCTGCAACAACAACATTCGTGCGATTCTTCCCTCGAATAAAGGCGAGATACGACTATGGGTTCCTCATCTTCATCTTGACATTCTGTTTAGTATCAGTCTCTGGTTATAGAGACGATGAAATTCTTCAAGTTGCCTACACAAGAGCTCTCACCATTCTTATCGGCACCTTCATCGCCATTCTCATCTGCGTTTTCATCTGCCCCGTTTGGGCCGGCGACGATCTCCATTCCCTTGTTTCCAACAATATCCAACTACTCGCGGAATTTCTTGGAGGTCCATTTTCATTTCTCTTTCACTCATTACCTAAATAACGTAGGCTCCGTTTGATAGTCATTTGATTTTTTGTTTTTGGTTTTTAAAATTTAAGGGTATTCTCACTCTAATTTACTTCAATGTCTTCCACCCTTTCTACAATATATAATCTTTCCTTAAGAAGGTAGGAAAATACCAACCAAGTTTTAAAAACAAAAAAAAGTAATTTTCAAAAGTTTGTTTTTGTTTTTAAAAGTTGGTTAGTATCCTCCTATTTTCTTAAGGAAATATGGATAAATGGTAGGAAAGGTGAAAACATTATAGTAAATTTGAGTGAGAATATTCTTAATTTCAAAAAAAAAATCAAAAAACCAAATGGTTATCAAACGGGGCCTTATATTTAAAATTGTCGATTTCACTTATTAAAATTGTCTTCCATCAATTTTAGTTTAGTTTATTGTCTTCCATCAATTTTAGTTATTGAAGTTATCGATTTCACTCATTAAAATTGTAGACGAGAATGTTACAATGAGTGGAATGTTCTTTCCAATTTTTGTTATATTTGAGTCGAATTTTGTATACGATTTTTTTTTTTTTTTTGTAAGATTTTGACATCATAAAAAAATTATATTTTATATTATTCATCTAAATATTGTTACACAATAAGACAAAATAGAGAATCATACCAAGAGAGACCTAAGCCAATGATAACTAATCTTGCATAAATAACACTTAAACATAGCTAATTGAGAAGGTTTTATCGCCAGCATCGCTGAATGACATTAGTATATGCCCAATGACCAAGAGATCATGGGTTTGGATCCCCTTATCTCCAATTATTGTAGTCATTCATCCTTGTTTTTAAACTGAGTTTAGATCCTATGGTTTTGTTTTCCAGGCTTTGGGATTCGATATTCGAAAGAATCGAAAGGAGATGATGAGCTTGTGGATGGATGTAAAAGTGTTTTGACGTCAAGGCAAACAGAAGAGTCGTTGGTTAACTTTGCAAGGTGGGAACCACGCCATGGAAGCTTCAAGTTTCGTCATCCATGGAAACAATATAAAAAGATCGGAAGTCTGACAAGACAATGTGCTTATCGCCTTGAGTCTCTCAATAGCTACCTTCTAACTGAATCTCAAGTAAGAAACTTGTTTTTTTTTTTTTTTTTTTTTAGTTCTTAATCGAGAAGTTAGAATTATACTTTCCTATATTCAAAACCCTTATTAATAAGACGGTAAAACTCTTGTCATTGAAAGAATTAGGCAAAACCAATTGGTTATGTTCTCCTTACAGCCATTTTTATACATTATTCAATGATCAACTTTATGAATAAATATATTGTTGAAGTTTGCTGGAAGGGTTGGTAGCATGATGATTTCATTGTTTAATGATAGTTTAATTCAATAGCAAAACCACAAAAGTTTGATCCTAAAAATGGGTGTTTATGGTTTTACTCCCCCAATTTTTACTAATATACATATAATATATATATATATATATATATATATTTATTTATTTATTGAAGTTTTAAATTTGATTCCTATGATAAATTGATTAAATTTCACAACTTGTTAAACGGATAATTTAGCTCTAGAAGAAAATATTAAGAATGCTAACAAGTTCTACATTGACTCGATAAAAGAAGATAGAACAAATAAATAAATAAATATTATATATATATATATGCAACAAACAAAACTTATAAACTTTCGTTAATTTCATGCAGACTCCATTTCAGCTCCGAGACAACCTCAAGGAGTCCTGCTCAAAAATGAGCGTTGAATCAAGTAAAGCTCTGAAGGATCTAGCAACCGCAATAAAAACGATGACTCGACCGACATTGCCAAACCCCCACGTTGAGAAGTCAAAGGCAGCAGCGAAGAACCTGAAGGCATTGCTGAAGATGGGGGCAGGCGACGAAGGCATTGATCTTCTAGAGATAGTACCAACAGCGACTGTAGCTTCTTTGATCATTGATTCCATTTCATGTATTGAGAAGATTGCAGAGTCAGTGGGTGAATTGGCCGCACTTGCACATTTCAAATGTGTGGAAACTAATAAATCAGCTGGCTTGGAATTGGAACAAGAGCAACAAAAGTTGCAAACTCCTGCCATTGTTAACGGCCATTGTCATGTAGTTACTATAGATTAGTGATATTTCATCTTTAAGCCCTTTTTTTTAATGTTGTAGAGTTGAAATGCATCTTAATCGTGATACTTATTGTGTGATAAGAGATTTAGAAACTATACCAAATGACTACTTTTAGAAGGCAGTTCATTATGTAGCCTTCTTTTTCAAATTTATATGACTATTTTCCTTCAACTTCAATAGTATATGAATACTTTTTTCACAAGGATTGATATGTTCAATTTTGAGAAGCACTTGGTTTCAGAATTAGTAACTCATGTTTAATTCCTCGTGTTACAAAAAAATAATACAAATGTAAATAGTATTTACTCAAACTAATTTAATTGACAGGGTTGATACAATTTTTTTCTATTTAAAACTAATTTAACATGTTTCTATTGCAGTCAAAAAAACATCCACGTCTCTATATTGATATATTATTGTCCGCTTTATGGAGAAGATCTCCCAACTTTGTTTTATATCATCAATTCATATTTATCGATGGACATGTTGTCGATCACTTATATACCAAGATCTTTCCCTTAACTTAATTAGTTGTGGGACTTATATCCCATTAGCTACAATCCAACAAAAGTACAATCCTAACCTATTAAGGAATGCCTTCTTTTCTCTACACTCCGATGCTTTCTTTGGTACAAAGTACACTCGAACTATATGAGATTAGCCTTCTTTTTGTTCTACAGAAGGAGTCTTCACCCACTTATTAAGTAAATTATTACCTAGCACTAATACCATTTATTAGAAACAACGATCAACTGTACCACATATTTTTACATTGATATGATATTTTCCATTTAAGGCATAAGTTTTCATGACTATTTTTTTTTTTTTTTGTCATCACCCAAAAGGTGTGATATCTATATAGATGTTGTCCCATTCTTGTATCCCTAAGACCTTTTCCTTAACTTAGTAATATGGAACATTGTTTGAATTAGCGGCAATTGTGCCATTGAAAAGTACACTCTAAATATTTCGAGGTTGGCCTTCTTTCTTCTACACAAGGAGAGACCTGATCGTCCACGCTTCAACCGTGATCAAGTGTCGCCACTCATTTGTGCGATCGTAAGCTACCGTGGATCTCGCCTCACACATGATCGTCCACACTTCAGTAGCATGCCACTACGTGCCTAAGCCGCCCATTCGAGTGCACTCTTGCATGATGGTAACCCAAACTATTTTCGCTCACCCAAAAAGTTTCACATGCACTCTGTGTGCCAATCTTGTATCCGACCTCTCACCACGTACACGATTAGCCCTGCAAAAAACACCATGCATAATTCTATACGCTCTCAACATACACGATTAGCCCTGCAAAAAACACCATGCATAATCCTAGGCCTTTACTACATGCATGACTTAAAAGCGGAATAAACGATCATGAACAACATATAGATACGTACTTAAAAATTTAAAACAAGAAGTTAAGTCATTCAGACCTAGCTAGGAACCTGTTTGTAAAGACCTGACCCGAATACGGTCCTAATCCTAGGCCTTTACTACATGCATGACTTTCAAAAGCGGAAAACATAGAAAGATTGGACATCAAGCAAGTTCGGTTCATTTAAAATAGTTAAAACATACATAACGAATTACTAAAACCTGTCCCTGTTTCCAGCAACCTGTTCAAGTCAAATCATTTGAATATGCCTCCCTGACCAGAGATATCAAAACAGTTTATAATAGTTCATTCAGTCTTAAAAACAAAGGAACTTGCAGGCATCCACAATAGGAAAACCTAAGGGCTCCGTGCCCTACCTAAATGCAATGAAATCCTTTAAACAGTTATAAGTTCAACATGACACTTAGAGAATTCATTTATTTAAAAGACGAACATATCAGACATCCTTCCCATGATCCACTCTACGCTCCTTCAACCATCAGCGCCGCTGGTCCTGGTTACTTGTGGAACCACATAAACATAAGGGTGAGTAAACTAAGTTACTCATAAGAATCCCCACTGGGGTACAATGCGTTACAACTATCATCCAGTCTAAAGTATACTAGGCACTAACACCTGCTTTAAATAACTTTCATGCTTTACTTTACGTGGTTGCCATTTTACGGACTTACACCCTTTACTGGTTTTCATGAGTTAACAGATAATAACATTCAGTAATACATAACATAACGAGCTCTCAGTCTTGCATTGCTCGCCTTAACATGAACTAATAACCTGAGGGATACACTGAACTCAAGAGTCCGAGGGAGCTCTCCACTCGGCGTTGTAGTGAGCTAAACATGTATCTCATGCTGCTGGCACCAGGTGAAGCTGGGTCTAGGGCTACCTGACCTGCTCCAGTTTCGCATGTCCTAATGACTCGGATCGGTGTCACTGACAACAGGGGTGCGAGACCTCGGCACGAAACTGTTGCCAGCCATTCGGCACCGTACGCCGCAGCTAGGATACGCCTAAGAGTAGGTTCGCACTCAAAGGATCGTTCCCAGCCCCTTTGGGCGGCAGTCTTGGGCTACTGCCGACACGCTGAGATCGTGTCGACGGTCGGGTACGGGACAGGCCTCGTCATCCTCCCAACCCTATAGGAAACCTTACGGCCTCTCACCCAAGACCGCGGACTAGGCTGTCACCTCAGTTAGCTAAACCAGGTGACGGGTCAGAGACGGGGTTCAACCACACGTCCTGCCACAAGCCCGGATGATGACTTCTGCAAACCTTGCTAAAGACACAATCTAGGTATAAAGACCAGCCAGAACATGCAACATCAGTTATTCCTAGCATTCAGATATATATACAGTCATCTAAGTATTACCATGGTGGAACAGCAATTGAATAAGCATGCTAACAACAGAAGACCTATCATGGTTCTATCAAAATAGCTAGAGAATACATACGTGCATACAAAGCATTCAAGAACATCCAAACATAACGATAGCATCAAGCATACAACAGACAATCTAATTATAACGGAGTGTCCACAACCACAGTAAGGAATCCTTACCTTGGAAATCCAACGAGAAATCTCTTCTAAACGAATCTCCTATCGAGGCCAACCCAAGACTCCAAACACCTAGCCGATCAGAACAAGCACACAACAATTAAATAAGCCATCCTAAGGCACACAACTCACAAAAGCACATGGGCAGCAGCTTACCGAGAAGGCGAAGAACGACGAGGAAACCATGCTGTTGGCGCGTGGTTTTGTGGCAGCGAACGTGAGCGAAAACGGCTGGCTGGCGACGCCGCGGCTACGCGCGCGGCAAGGTGCGACCGACTGGAGACACCCGCTGTTGCTCGTTCTTGGCGTCGGTTGGCGACGAGGCTGGGCGGAACGAATCGCTGAAGTGTCGGCAATGAGCGGTTGTGCTGTGCATCGATGAAGGCAAGACAGAACCAGCAACCAAGACGAACGTCAATTGCAGCCCAACGACGGAACGGAGGACGACGAATCAAGAATAAGAACCATACCTGGCGACGCGTGCGACGGATGCGAGCGGAACCTGCTGCGAACAGAGCTGTCTGTGGCTCGGCTGGACGAACATCTGCTGCTACTCGATGAATCAGCAAAGGCAGAACCTGGCAATTGACGGACAGAAACGGAACTACTTGCGATCCGCTAACCACGGCGACGAAGACTGGTGATCAAGAAGCTGCTGCGATCTGACGAACCCGACAGCCCCAAACAATTAACAAAACATTACACACACACCCACGAGAAAGATGCAAACGACAACAAGAACGAGAACGAGAACGAGATTACCTTTGCGAACAAAGGCGTGCGCGATCTGGAGATGAGGTCGACGGCGAGAGCTTCTTGATTGGAGACGGTAGAAGTGAAAAGAACGTGAAATGTCAAGGCCAACCAAAAGCCCCTAACTTAGTTTATTTTCCTTAATAAATCAATTAAATCACCTAAAATCTCCCCTTCGAGTCCTAGCGAGGACAACAATAAAAATCCTCATTTTCACTTTAAAGCAACCACTCCAAGAGCAAGGGATCGAATCCCACAACGTCTAATAATTAACTCCCAATTCCCTTTTAATTAAAATACAACAACTCTTTACACCTCAAGTGACGGTCCTAATTCCTGGGCCGTTACACTGTCCCAAGCAAATATTTTTATAAAGCCTCCCTTGCGAGAGAATTCAAAAACTTAAACAATTCTTTTATTCAGATCAAACCAAAAGAATCCATACAGATGTTTACTCACAAAACCTAAGGGTTTTGTGCCCTGTCTACATGCAATGCAAACCATTCATGAAAATCTTTAAACCATTAACTCAGAGTTCAAATAAATATTCAAAACATAAGCATTCAGAAGCATATTTCATGATCTCTCCTCAGTCCTTCCAGTCATCAGTGTCGCTGCTCCAAGTTACCTGTGGAACCACAAGTAATAGGGTGAGCAAAACTAGTTTACTCAGTAAGAATCCCCGACCGGGGTACAACACGTTAAAACTCATCATCTAGCATAGCGTATACAAGTTAAATGAAACTCTTACTTTTCTTTCTCTTTCTTACTTTCTTTCTGTTTCTTACTTTCATAGTAAACTCATAAGAGGATGCCATTTTGCGGACTTACACATTTAAGCTTCTCGTTCTTAACCTTCAAAACATCTTCTCGAGCTCTCAGTCTTGCTCGCTAAACTTTACTGGGCTAAGAAGCTGTGGGCGTACTAGTTCGCTATCCCGAGGGAGCTCTTTACTCAGCGCTGGAACGAACGTACTGCATACACCCCATGCTGTTGGTACCAGGTAGAAGGTGGGTCTAGGGCTAACTGCTCTGGTCCATGTTCGCATGTCCTAAAGACTCGGATCGGTGTCACTGAACAACAGGGGTGCGAGACCTAGACACAAAACTGTTGTCAGCCCTAACCATCGTACGCCCTCGGCTAGGATACGTCCAAGGGTAGGTTCTCACTCAAAGGATCAGCCCAAGCCCATTCAGGCGACAATCTTTGGCTACTGCAGACACGCTGAGATCGTGTCGACGGTTGGGGACAGGACTAGCCTCGTCATCATCCCAACTCGATAGGCTACCTTTGACCACTCACCCAAGATTGTGGACTGGGCTACCTCTATGGTTAGCTAAACCATGGGGATAGGTCAGAGACGGAGTACTGCCTCGCATCCCTGCCTGGGTGCATAAACTGTCGCACTAGCCCGGATGATGACTCCTGCAAACTCTAACTAAGATACAACATTCAATCAACAAACATACATACATCATGCTTTCACATATTCAGAGGCAATAGATAGAACCTAGCATGACACTATAATTATAATCTAGCAAATAAAGAAATCGCACTAGCACGAACAAAACCTAGCATGGCTCTATCTGAAGAACAAAGCAATAGACATGCATTAGTAGAAATTCGGACAACGGTGACGGTCTAGGAATTTTTTTAAAAAAAAACACGAAGGCATTTATGACCGGCATGAAGAAAGGTGACCGGCATATATTTTACCCGTCTCAAATTTATATTGGTGACACGCTCTATTATGACCGGCGGCCGGTCATTAACGCTCATCTATGACCGGCAGCCGGTCATAATAGACCCGCCTCTATTATGACCGACGACCGGTCATAATAGAGCAATAGTCATTAACGCTCATTTATGACCGGTCGCCGGTCATAATAGATGTCGGTCACCATTCTTCCTACATAACGTTTTCATTTTCCCTCCAACTCATTCACTCTAGAATTTAAATTTTCGATTAGCGCCTTTTATTTTTCATTTCCCCCCACTTTTTTCTTCTCAAACTTAGACTAAAAACTCTAAAACCTTTATATTATTCTTCTTCTTCATCTTTACTCCATCTTTTTCTTCTCCTTTTCACTTTCATCTTCATCTTATTCTTCTCTAACAATCAATTAATCTCCACAACGAAAATCTGCAAATTCCTCTCGATTTCATGAACCCATTTCTGAATCACTCGAAGCCATGGGAGTCGGCGCTGTCCACTCTAGTGTTCTGGCGCTCGATTTCATGAACCCATTTTTGTACACTCTAGTGTTTCAGCGCTACCAGGACAAAGCGGAGGCGTTTCTGTGTTCATCTCTGAGAAAAGGGAACAAGAACGTTCAAGTTACTCCCGACGGCCTCATTTTTCAGTAGTGGTTGAACAACGTGCAGTTTTTCACCACCACCTCTTTTTTTTCCACCGTCTACTCCGATTACTTGACCTTCTCCCGGAGTTCCTTGAACTGCCCCACTGGCCCCATCCGGCCATCTAGTTTACTCAGCTTCGAATTTTGCCCCGCACCACAGGGGCTATTTTTTTAAAAATCTAGAAATTGTCTTTGATGACGGGCGCGACTGGTGCCAGTCACCGATGATCTTTGGTGACTGGCGCCGGTCATCGATGATCTTTGGTGACTGGCGCTGAAGACATGGGTCATTGTTTAACATGGATGACGGTCAGCCTAGGTGCCAGTCACCGTTCTCGTTCGATGACTTTGGATATGATGACCGTCCATCGCCAGTCATTGTTTTATAACGATGACCGTCGATTCCGGTCATCGTTTTGACGATTTCTACTAGTGATGATAGAGAAAATCAAGCTAGCAAATCCTATCCACTAGCAAACATTCTCAATTCAACAAGCATACAGGAGCTATTAAAATCATAACGGGTTGTTCACGAACCCAAGCAAGGAATCCTTACCTGGATTGAGAGGACAAGCCTACACAAACAACAAGGCTCTTAAGCTGCAGAAAACCAACCAAACACACCCAACTCGAACCGAAGACGAATGAGGCAAAGCAAGGCGGTAGAGGCTGCTAATTTCGCTTGGGCGAAATCATGCTGAGCGGTCTGGATGGCGCTGATGGTGCCCATAACTTTGCTTGAGCGAACACTGGCTGATGCCCGTAAATCGACGCACGGGGGCGGTGTTGCGGAAGCCTCGCTTCGGTGAAGGACCGGTTCGCTTGGGGGAATGTATGTGCGGGTGACGCGCACCTGGGCGCGCGAGACGTCTGGTGCTCGTTGGCTGAAGCTCGGCGACGACACTTCGCTAGGGCGAAACCGTCTCTTGCTATAGTGCTTCTCGGGTCTGTGATGGGTAGGGTCTGCAGAGATGAACAACACAATGATGAGCACACAACAATCAATGAAAACGACAACACTCCTTTGAGAAAACAAAGAAGAGACGAAACATCCTTACCTTGGAGTTTCTCAAGAATGCGAACAACTCGAAGAGGCAGCAAAAATCCAGGGTGTGCGCGGGCAGCAGCTTGGGATTTTCTGAGTTAGATCGATCAACAAGGAGATCGAGAAGGAACACACCACGATTATGATTTGGAACGAATAAATCCAAGAAGAAGGTGATGGAATCGAGAAGCGAACCTTACCTTGAGATTTTCGTTGGGAAAAGGGAGAGTTCTTGAGAGCTCTAACAACTTATGACGTCCAAAGAATACGTTGGAAACACAATGGCGCTTTAAATTCCTTTGATTTTCCTCTTTTCAACACATCACTAAACCAACCTTCCAAGCCATGGTTCGAGTCCTACTAACGACCACAATTAAATCCTTAATTTCTTTACATACAAACTGAGCTCCAAACATTAAATCTTGAACCTACAACCAAGAAAACAAGAACCATGAACGAGTCTTTTAAACTATCCAGGAAAATCAAGAACCTCTAATTAATTTAAAAACTGCCATCATCCTTCAAACACAACTTTAATTCTTTTACAACTCCAATCCCGAACGGTCTCCGATAACTTATGAATAACAAATGAAACCTACCGAGAACCAAGGAGATACATTTAATTCCAATTAAATCCAAACTCCATTCAAAGACCATTTAACAGGAATAACGGCCGAAGCAACCTGAAATAACGTTCTGAAATTCTGGGCTGTTACAATATTCCCTCATTTTATGACTTTCGTCCTCGAAAGTTCTTAAGACTGAAACCACAACTGAAAACGCGTTCTCAACAAAAACCCAAACACTTAAACAACTGCAAAGCACAAATGTAAAGACCCGACCTCCTAGAGGTCCTAAACCTAGATCTTTACTAACTTTGCATGAATTAAAAACTTTTTAA
>JBBMEF010054669.1:0-12331 GCA_037832685.1 Sicyos baderoa
TGATTTAACGGATTACAGAACGCACAGAAAAATACTCCTAAACGACGGCGAATCGATACAAAAATCCTAGGAATTAAATAGAGATAATAATTAATAAATAAGGATTTAAAGTGGCTTGGACAGCCCTTAAAATGAACCCGGACAGCAGCGAATTAAATGGAAAAGAACCAACACAAACCATACCTGAAGTAACCCGAGAACCACTCGGCTCGCGGCTGCACGCGCGCGAGCAACTGACCCAACAGCTGGTGCTAACAACAGCCCCGACAAAGAACAAACAGCACTGGAAAAACTGCAAGGCAGCAGGCGCGATTTGTTTGTTGCTGGCGGTAAAACTCGACGGCTGCAGAAGTGAACCAGCCCCGAAAGCAGCAGCAAAAACAATACAGTTAACCCCTCATGGCAGCAGCGATAAAAACAAGAAGAAGGCACGGCACAAGGAGAATCTTACCTCGGCAAAGCAGACTCGGCAAGGCAGCAAACGGCGCTGCAGAATTGGTTGACGCTGGCGGGTTCGGGCGGAACGGCGCTGTGGGTCTCGGCTCTCCTTTCTCCTTCGGCTGGGACACGCAAGCAGCAGCAAGGATAAACATACACACCAAACGAATAAGGATCTCAGCCACGCAATCGGCACTCGCAGCCCGAAAACAACAACAAAACTAAAGAGACAATAACGCACACTCTTACCACGAAGACAATAGCAGAATCGGTGGCAGCAAAACAAACAGCCCCAACCCTTTCTCGGCAGCCCTTGAATTCGAACCAATCAACACAACAAAACGATTACTACTCAAACGCGAGCGAGATGGAGAAGAGGAAAACAACGAGGAAGGAAAACGAACTTACCTCTACACGTGAACAATGACGAAACTCGAAGAAGAATCCCAATGTGGCGTCGGCAATGAGAGGAGGAAAGGTGGCTTGGCGGCTAGGTCACTTTGTGTGGGAGTGAGTGCAAAAGCTGAATTTTCTTTTAATTAAAACAATTTAAAATCCCTTTTAAAAAGCCTACCAAGAGGGCATGGGTTCAAATCCCCTCTTGGTCATTTTAAATAAATGAATTTTAAACTTAAGCTTCCCAAATCCCTTGGCCACTCCCAAGGCCAAGGTTCAAACCTCCTCCAAGACAAATTTAAAATCCAATTTAAGTAAACTAATTTTATTAAATAAAATTCAATTAATAAAATTACAGGCCTAATAACGAACCGGAAACGCGGGTCGTTACAATATGAGAATTTGCTAATATTTAATAGAATTATTATGAACTTTCGCTTCATTATTACAGTCTTTCGCTTAAGCGAAACTTCCGATGGTTTTCTGTGTAGGATGAATTTTAGTAGTTTGGCTGAAGCAAAAGTGCCTGATTGTGTGCAAATATTCTAAGTGTTTAAGGATTGATTCTTTTTAGTTGGTTTGCAGCCAACGAAGCAAAGCGAAGTTCTCAACGAAGGGGAGCTCGTAGACGAAGTGATCGTCTAACCAGCCACGAAGAAGCAACGCTTCGTTGAAGATTTAACACCTCGTCTCAACATTTCAACAAAGCCAACCTAGAAGAAGATGCACATTGTCACCATGAAGCCAACGAAACAGTGCCCAATGAAGTAACCAATTTGAAAAAGTTTCATCTTAAGCGAAAGTAAACGAAGACAACCCTGACGAAGGTAGTCGTCCCAACTTGGACAACTTTTGTAGAGTTGATCGTGGAGCAGAGAATGTCAGATGGTCCCAGCCGACAAAGGTTCGTTGGCGCAGAAGGTGTCAGTGGTACCCCAAGGAACAAAGCCCCACGCACCTCAGAGTTCGTCGTCTTGTGCTGGCTATAAAAAGAGCCCTTCCCCACCATTTGAAGTTGTCGAATTCGAGAGGGTCTTCCGCCGTAGTTTAGGTTTTCCGACCGCGTTTCCTTAGTTTTTAGCCGTAGTTTCGTCGGAGTTCTTCTTTTCCAGTTTTCTTAGTTTAGCTCTAGCATAGGAGTAGTGTTGCCGGAGTTGAAGAGTTCGTCGGAGCCAAAGAAGAGCTGTAGAGAGACATCTCCGACCTGGCCTTCTTCTTACCTTGTTTCTCCTTTATTGTTTCTTTACTTTCGTCGTAGCATGACTTTGTTTTAAACATTTTGTTCGTTGTCAACGAAGTTATTTCCATGCTTTTCTATTGTTTTGCTTTATTTTCATGCCATGAGTAGCTAATCAGTTTGTTGGGAGGAAGTGGGCAAGTAGGGAAGTTTCGTCTATGCAAAACTTCTAGTTAAGCTGAATATTATGCATGTTGAGTTAGTTTTATTTCGTCTTCGAGAGAAGCATATGTGATAAAACGAAGTTGCATGTTATAACACTAGGTTTTGCTAAGTTTCTGCTTGCATGTAAAACGAATGCTTAGAGATAAGGTTCGCCAAGTGTCGTTTGCTTAGTTTAGTGTTTGAGTTCGAGAGAACGAAACCAGGAGTTGGAGAGAACCATTTCTAGAGCTTGAGAGAGCCAAGAGTGTAGCAAACAATGTTCGCCCTTAACATGTGAAGTTCGCCTAAGCGAAACCACCCAACGAAGCATATTCCCTTCCAATGTTCGTTTTATCTTTATTTCACTTAGTTTACTCCCATTTCAACTTTTAAATCATTTGCTACCCAACTCTCTTAACTTCGCTTGACATAAGTTTAACTTTTCCCTGTGGAGAGGACCTTTACTTACTTCAAAACTTGCTGCACGAACGTGTATGTTTGCACAGTTCAGGAAGTAATAGCACACCAAGTTGGTGAGTTTCCTTCATTTTCGATGAAGTGAAGATGAACCACGAGAACGGACTAGTTTTCTTTGTTTTCGATGATGTTGAGACGAACCCAATGAACAAACTGCTGATTCCATATTATTATTATTATTATTTAATTGGTGTGTCATTATTTCACCAACAAGGAGCTTGGGGCTTCTTGGCTAAGTTGTCTGGGGAGAGCAATGCCCCGAAGACCATTGACCAAGTGCCAGTTGTACAAGTGTTTCCGACGTATTTCAAGAGGAGTTACAAGGCTTACCTCCAAGGAGAGAGGTGGATTTTACCATCGAGCTTGAGCTGGGAACCCTCCCCATCTCAAAGGCTCCGTACCGTATGGCGCCAGCTGAGTAAAAGGAGTTGAAAGAACAGTTGCAGAAGATGCTCGACAGAGGTTTCATTCGACCGAGTGTGTCCCCGTGGGGAGCACCCGTTTTGTTTGTAAAGAAAAAAGTATGGATTGATGCGCTTATGCATCGACTAATGAGAGTTGAACAAGGTAAAAGTTAAGAATAAGTATCCCTTGCCGCGTATTGAGGACCTGTTTGACCAGCTTTAGGGAGCCTCAGTATTCTCCAAGATTGACTTAAGGTCAGGCTACCATCAGTTAAGGATTCAGGATGCAGATATCCCCAAGACAACTTTCAGGTTGAGGTATGGTCATTATGAGTTTGTGGTTATATCATTCAGACTGACCAATGCCCTAGCAGCGTTTATGGACATGATGGACAAAGTGTTCAAGGCATTCTTGAATCGCTTTGTCATCGTGTTCATAGACGACATTCTGATTTATTCTAGATCCGAGGAGGACCATGCCTCGCAACTCAGACTTTTGGCTCAAGGAGGTAGCTTTCCTTGGACAAGGAGGTAGTTTTCGGTAAATTCTCTAAGTGTGACTTTTGGCTCAAGGAGGTAGCTTTCCTTGGACACAACGTTGTGTCCAAGGAGGTAGTAGCAGTGGATCCCTCTAAGATTGAGGCAGTCAGCTCGTGGGCCAGACCGACTAAAGTTTTAGAGATTCGTAGCTTCCTTGGTTTGGCAGGTTACTACCATTGGTTTTTTCAGAGTTTCTCTGTTATAGCAGCACCGTTGACCAGACTGACCAGAAAGGGGGTTGACTTTGTTTGGGATGACAGTTGTGAGAAAATCTTCGCTTAGTTGGAGGATTGTTTGACCACGACACTAGTGTTGGCAGTTCCCGAGTGGACAAGGGTTTTTGTCGTTTACAGTGATGCTTCGAAGTTTTGGTTGGGTTGCGGTTTGATGCAGAACGGTAAAGTGATTACTTATGCTTCAAGACAGTTGAAGACTTACGAGCATAATTATCCAACCCACGACATGGAGTTAGCGGCCGTAGTCTTTGCCCTTAAGATTTGGAGACATTACCTTTATGGAGAGAAAATTCAATTGTTTACTGACCACCAAAGCTTAAAGTATTTCTTTACCAAAAAAGAGTTAAACATGAGACAAAGGAGGTGGTTAGAGTTGGTTAAGGACTATGACTGTGAGATCCTGTACCACCTAGGAAAGGAAAACGTTGTGGCAGATGCACTAAGTAGGGAGACTTCGCATTCTACAGCTTTGTCGAACCCCATAAATTTTATCAGGAAAGACCTCGAGAGAGCCGGCATAGCAGTTATGCTCGGCGAGGTCGTAGCTCGAGTAGCCCAATTAACCATTCAGCCATCAATTCAGCACAGGATCATCGACGCTCAGTTGAATGATCCTAAGTTAAACATTTGGTAAGAGAGAGTTCAGGCTGATGGCGATTTTGATTTGGCGATCTCTCAGACGGTGGTTTGAGGTACAGAGGACATATGTGTGTTCCAGCAGATGACAATATCCGTTTAGAGTTGTTGACCGAAGCTCACACTTCGTCGTTTGTGTGGCACCCAGGTGGTAACAAGATGTATCAGGACCTTAAACAAACCTTTTGGTGGATGGGCATGAAGAGAGAGATTTCTCAGTTCGTTAGCAGGTGTCTCACTTGTCAACATGTGAAGGCGCCTAGACAGAAACCTGCAGGGTTGCTTCAGCCACTCGATGTTCCGCAGTGGAAGGGGGAAGAGATAACCATGGACTTTATTTCAGGTTTGCCAAAGACGCCGAGGAGTTTCACTCAGATCTTAGTTGTTGTGGACAGATTGACCAACTGTGCGCACTTCTTCCCCGGTAGAATAAATTATACCGTGGAGCAGTGGGCACGGTTGTTCCTTGAGCAGATTGTTAGACACCATGGTGTACCCGTTAAGATCAGCTCCGACCGAGATTCCCGTTTTACATCCAGGTTTTGGAGGGCTCTTGAGGGAGGTTTGGGTATCGAGTGCAGTTTCAGTACAACATTTCACCCACAGACTGATGGTCAGATTGAGAGGGTGAATCAGATTTTTGAAGAAATGCTAAGAGCCTATGTGTTAGACTTTCCAGGTAGTTGGGACTAGTACTTGTATTTAATGGTGTTTGCTTATAACAACAGTTATCAGGCAACCATTCAGATGGCATCGTTCGAAGCGTTGTATGGCAAGCGTTTTAGATCACCAGCTTTCTGGGAAGAGGTTGGGGATGGACAAGTATGGTCCCGAGTTACTGCAGTTGACCAACGAGGCAGTTCGGAAGATTAAGGCCAGAATGTTGACAGCTGAGAATAGACAGAAAAGCTACGCTAATGTTAGGCGTAGGGACTTGGAATTTGAGGTAGGCCAGCATATTTTTCTTAAGGTTGCACCGATGCGCGGTGTTCTGAGGTTTGGAAAGCGGGGCAAGTTGAGCCCCAGGTTTGTTGGACCCTTCGAGGTGCTCGAGAGGGTAGGAGTAGTTGCTTATAGATTATAAGCATTGTCGTTGTCCTTGGCTGCAGTGCATAGTGTGTTCCATGTGTTGATGCTCCATCAGTATATTCCAGACCCTTCGTACATCATTGATTACGAGCCTTTGCAGATAAACAAAGACCTGAGTTTTGAAGAGAAACCGATTAAGATTTTGGCATTTGAAAAGAAAGTTTTGAGGAACCGAGGAATTGATCTTGTTAAAGTTTAGTGGCGTAATCAGAAAGTAGAGGAAGCAACTTGGGAGTTAGAAGGTGAGATGAGGAAGAGCTACCCGGAGTTGTTTTAGTCATAGTGACTCCCGAGGACGAAAGTCTCCCAGGGAGAGAGAAAATAAAGAGAAAGCTGAAGAAAGAACTTCTTGTATTTTTCACAATATAATAGTTGTACAGAGAAACCCTTTATATAGGGAGTAGGAGTGGGCAAATAGGGAATTACATAAAGTCACTCTAACTAACCCTAGATCTTTAGATGATTCTAGAATACATACTATATAATATATTATATAATATGATCTCCCTAAATATAACAACAATAAATAAATAAATAAATAAATATATATATATATTTACTATATCTTAACATCCCCCCGCAAACGAGAGGGTAGATCAATTACATCGAGTTTGGACCACAGAAACGCGAACTGAGAGTGTGACAGAGATTTGGTGAGGCAGTCAGCAGGTTGGTCAACAGAAGGTATGTACCGAACTTCCGGCTGACCACGAAGGACATAATCGCGAACAAAATGAACATCAATCTCAATATATTTGGTGCGAGCATGAAAAACAGGATTGGCAGCCAAGGAACCAGCACTAATGTTGTCACACCAAAGAACAGGGCGAGCAGATAGGACAATTCCCAATTCAGAAAGCAGCTGTCAAAGCTAGACAACCTCTGCAGCAGTGTGGGCAAGAGCCCGATATTCAGACTCAGTATTAGAGCGGGCAACCACATATTGCTTCTTTGAGGACCAAGAAACAAGACTATTATCGAAAAACACACAATAAGCAGCAATCGAACGATGATCATCAAGATTAGCACCCCAGTCAACATCAGAGTACGCCGAAATAGTCTAGTCACTTGTCGGTTGCAGAAGAAGACCAAGATGCTTAGTACCAGACAAATAACGAAGCACACGCTTAACAGCCTGCCAATGAAGATCAGTCGGGCACTTGAGGAACTGACTAAGATGGTTGACTATATAGGAAATGTCAGGCCGCGTGTGGGTGAGATATTGCAAGGCACCCACAATACTGCGATAGATAAACGGATCAGATAGGGGAACGCCCAAAGTTAAAGACAGAGTTTTTCCAACTACACAAGGGGAAGGAACAAGCTTCACGTTTGTCAAGTTAAGTCGGGCAAGTAGATCATCAATATACTTAGTCTGAGTGAGTAATAAGCCGGAGGGCAGTCTGTTCTCCTGAATCCCCAAGAAATAACTCAAAGCTCCAAGATCCTTCAGGGCAAAACGTTGATTCAAGGAAGAGCCAGAGTAGACAGGAACCCAGCATCATTCCCAGTAAGAACGACATCATCAACATATACCAGGAGCAAAGCCATGATAGTCCCACGACGATAAATGAACAGTGAAGAGTCAGACCGACTAATCACAAAACCAGGAGCAAAGACATTGATCAAAAAGGTTGCTGTAAGGAAAGCTTCCCACCAGAAACGAAGAGGCATAGATGCCTGGGCAAGAAAGGTGAGACCAGTCTCAACAATGTGACGATGCTTCCGCTCAGCACGACCATTCTGAGCAGAAGTGTACGGACACGAAAACTGAGTGATAATCCCAAGCTCGGCACACAGTCCACGAACAGGCTTGTATTCACCATCGTTGTCGGACTGAAGAGTTTTAATGACACAGCCAAACTGAGTGGGTACCATGGCGAGAAAGTGACAAAAAGCATCAAATGTGTCACTTTTCAATTTCAAAGGATAAATCCAAACGAATCGGCCGAAGTCGTCAATGAAGTGGACATAGTAGCAGTATCCATCAGGCGAGGCCACCGGAGCAGGCCCCCAAAGGTCAGTGTGGACAAGATCAAACAAAGCAGACGCATGAGAAAGAGACAAGGAAAAGGGTTGAGCATGTAATTTTCCAAACTTGCAAGCTTCACAAGATAAAAAAATTTCATTCATAGAACTAAAAAGACAAAAAGATGTTGCAATTGAATCAAAAATGCGAACAAAAGGATGTCCTTAACGCTTGTGCCAAACAAACTTAGACACTGCCACGTTGACGGACCTAGTACTAGGAAGAATAGAAGCAGAGCAAACTAAATGGCGAGAAGAAGAGACCACAGACAGTGGAGAAGCAGCCGAGACCGAACGAGCGAGAGCTGGTGCAACTTGATAGAGTCCATCCTTAAGCACCCCCATCAAAAGAGTACGGTCCGTACGAGTATCCTTCACAATGCAACAACGGTCATAAAACGTAACAGAGACACCATTATCTTGGACGAGCTTAGATATACTTATGAAATTCTTAGTTATAGCAGGCACACATAAAACATCAACAAGAGCAAGAGACCCAATAGCAGTAAGCAAGCAAGCAGACCCAACATGAGAAATAGATAAAGAGTGACCATTTCCAAGAGTAACAGTATCAGTACCTCTATAGTCTGTAAGGTTGGTCAACGACTGATAATAGGAAGTGACATGATTCGAGGCACCATTGTCCATGTACCAGCTCGGATCACCAACAGTCTCAGGCCTCGCAGCAAAAGGGTTGAGATCCCTTGATGTGCTGCCACGACCAAGACCTCGACCACGACAACCCCGAGAACCTTGATGACCACGACCACGAGAACGATTAAGGAGAGACTACCTGGACCACGATTGAGTGCCACCGTGCGTACCTGTCATGCTGGCCATATTTGCTGACGGTGTATGAGAAAATGACGTGGTTTTATGAGAGTTCTGGTGCTCAATCCGTTTCTCAAACATCAATAGCTCAGTCTGAAACTGGTACCAGGAGAGATCTGAACGTGCTTGAGCATTGGCCACCACAGCATTATATTCCTCGTCAAGACCAATTAATACTTGGGAAATAAGAGCACGTAGTGGAACAGGGCTGCCAACAAGTTGGAGATTGTCAGCGTGAGACTTCATCGTGCGGAGATAATCTGTCATGGACTGAGAGCCCTTCCGGCATTGCTGAAAGGTCTGGCGAAGATAGTCCTCTACACCACGAGATTGGGCACCAAAAAGTTCATGGATAGCTGTCCACAGTGCGTGAGAAGTTTCGTAGCCCATGACTTGAGTGGCAACTTCAGAAGTCATGCAGTTGTACAACCAGCCCAACACAAGTTGATCTAGCATTATCCAATTCTCATGCGCATCATAAACATAAAAGCCATTAGTGGAGGATAAAAAAGATGTGGAAGGGCCTACTTGTACTCTTTGGGAAGCGACTGGAAAAATTGAGGAGAGGGAGCCCACATGGCTCCCCTACAGGTGATTCATAGGCCCAGAGGGGAAGGGGCCCACCTGGCCCCCTTGGGGCTGGAAATGGAAGGAAGGAGGAGAGAGGCCCGCCTGGCCTCCCTGTGGGCCTGCGGCTGGAGAGAAAAAGGGGAGGCCCACCTGGCCTCCCTATGCGCTGGCGGCAGGAAGCGAAGAGGGGAGGCCCACCTGGCCTCCCTGTGGGCTTGGAGCCGCAGAAGTGGAGGGACCCTTCTGTCCCTCCTGTTGCACCGCCGAGGAAAAAAAGAGGAGGCCCGCCTTGCCTCCCCACTGCGCCGTTAAAACTGAAAGGGGGAGGCCCTCTTGGCCTCCCTGTTGTGCTGTCGGACCTGAAACAGTGGTGGGGAGACCCACGTGGCCTCCCTCATTTGGATGATAAATCAAAGAATTTACAGGGGGACATTCATATTCCCCTATTAAAAATCCAATAAGTTTTTTAGACCTTAAAATTGGGAGGGCTAAAGTTTTCCAGAGAAGAAAATTTGACCTGTCTAGCTTAATGCCAGTAGTTGCACCAAAAACTTCATTCAGGGAGGATCTGCCAATTTTGGAGAAGTCTGGGAAGTTGGCGTTGGCCATGGCTCTGATACCAAGAGAAAATAAAAAGAAAGTTGAAGAAAGAACTTCTTGTATTTTTCACAATATAATAGTTGTACAGAGAAACCCTTTATATAGGGAGTATGAGTGGGCAAATAGGGAATTACATAAAGTCATCTAACTAACCCTAGATCTTTAGATGATCTTAGAATATATATTATATAATATAATATATAATATGATTTTCCTATAACAACAACATATATTTACTATATCTTAACATTGTCTTCTTAAACTTCACGCGTGAATGACCAATTAAACTATTATTTACATATATGGAACTTTTTTTTTACTACACATATATGGAACTAAATAATAAATTCTTTGGCTTCGTTTCCTTGTTCAAAAGGATCACCAAACTTGTAGAAATTAGTTATTTTCTACACTATTCTAATCTTCCTACTTAACCCACGTAATTATTACAAAGCACGTTTACGTATTTATAAAAGAGAAATAGGGTGGTTAGTTACTTTTAAGAAAATAATTATAAATTCACATAATTTAAATTATTTGTAACTCTATTTTTTGTTTTAAATTTAATTAATAATTTTTCTTTTATAGTATCATTATATAGAATTTACCATCAACAGTATATTCTACCTTTTCTATTATATTTATAGCACAATTTGTAAAATAATTCATTTATAGCAGATTAATTTCTATCGCTCGTTAAATTCTATTAATGATAAAATTCAATTTGAATAAGTCTATCACTAATAGAAAATTCAAGCAGTGATATAATAAAAGGTAATTATTGTGGATAGCAGTTTTTGATTCATCTATTTTAAATATAGCATGTTTTGAAAAGTAATTTGTATATACCATATTTTCCTTCTGTTTTTCAAAAATCTCAATTTTAACCCTCCGCTCATTTTTCACCTTTCTCTCCTTCTTTTTCTTTTCTTTTTTGTGTGCAACTCTCTATTTTCAAAAAAAAGAAGAAAATCCTTCCTCATTTAATGATTTCAATTCCAACCTT
Organism: Sicyos baderoa; assembly: GCA_037832685.1. Taxonomy (NCBI): domain Eukaryota; kingdom Viridiplantae; phylum Streptophyta; class Magnoliopsida; order Cucurbitales; family Cucurbitaceae; genus Sicyos; species Sicyos baderoa. The sequence continues at coordinate 10,633 of JBBMEF010054669.1, forward strand.
TTGTGATTATTTTTATTTGTATTGAGAGTTGATGAGTGTTTGTTTTTCAAGTGATAACGCAAAATTATACGAGCACCAAAGAAAGCTCAAGCAAGTCGCAAAGGATGGGGCACCAACAAAGATCATTATTTGGCCTCTCGCATGTAGAATTCGCTGGAGCGAAAGGTACCAGAATGTTCATATCATAAAAATATTGCTCCATGCGAGGTTAGTAGGATTTATAATTTGTTTTTCTTTTATTGTCTTCTTTTCTTTAAAATGTTTCTATTTTTCGCATTTTGAATTTTCGCAACTTGCGAATTCTTGGATTGCGAAACTTAGTTTATTCAATTAATTGTTTACATTGTTATTTTTTCATATTTCACATTATAGATTTTCGCAAATTGCGAATTCTCGCAATTTGCGAATTAAATTTTTTTTGCATTATGAATTTTTCGCAACTTGCGAATATGCACAAATTGCAAATATTAGTTAAATTAATTATTAGTTACAATTCTGTTATTTTCATTTCATTTCGCATTATGGAAATTCGCAAATTGCGAATTTTCGCAAACTTGCGAATTATAGTTGTTTGAAATTCCGTAAATTAAAGCTCGCCAAGTCACATTCTTCAAATATTTTTCAATTCGCGATAAGGCCAAGCAACACTTCTTCAGCATGATAGAAGGCGATCCTACCTTTCCAGATTTTCCAAATAGAATTTTAGACCGTGGTTCCCCAAGCAATCATTAATTATTTTTCAAATTATTTTCAACTCTTGTTATTTTGTAATTCGCTCCATCATGAATATATTGCGAATTTCTGATTCCGACTTGTGTTATATATTTCCTTGTGCTTTGTTGCTTGTTTATCTAAAAGTTAGATATGTGATGCTCCTAACTAACTTCGCATGTTAAGACTACTTTTTCTGGGAACTTACATTCAACATTTCTCTTAATTATCTTAATGTTTCAATTTTCGCTATATTATTTATACTGCTCACTTTGCTAACTATCAGTGGTAACTTCTGTACATAAGACCCTTCTCCAAGTAGATGTTTTGTGATTCGCTAATTAAAGTTTAACACACCCAACTACCTTGATCCTTGTTTATTCGAAACTTCACAATAAGCTTTAAGTTTGGGGGGATTTCATTTTGTCATTGGGACAATGACATATTCAAGTTTGGGGGTATTGAGTGCACCACATGATAATGAACTCCAAAAATAATGTTCTATCTACCTCAAGCATCCAGCAATTCTTTCTCGCAAAAAGTGAAGTCAAAAAGCTCGCGAAAAGTGAATTTATAAAAAAAAAAATTAAAAAAAAAAAAATTTGCTGAAATATGCGAGGACATATTCGACCAACCTGGGGGGCAAAAAGCACAATTCAAACTATTTGAGAGGCGAAACGAATCAAAGGGCTAGTAGTCTAAGTCAGGATAAATAAAAATCCTCGTACTGTAAAAGGAGAGTATTCGTTTCGGCAAAAGGTGAGCTAAACATTGAAGCAAATCAAGAAGTCGAGAAACAAACAGGCGAATTCCAAGTTAGGAATGAAAACTTGAACCTAAGAGCAGCGTGATCATGAAACATTTGTGAGGAATCAAGGCATCTTGGCACAACTGTTCGCTGACAGGTAACATTTTTTTGTAGTATGCCTAATTATAGGGCTCATTGAAATAATCAAGTCAATAAGATAGATATTTTATGGTTTGAAGT